>OMNM01034510.1:24062-35998 GCA_900302745.1 Parablennius parvicornis | reverse complement strand
GCCCCGGAGTTACCCACTCGCCCCCCGAGGTGATCTGGATCCATTACCACAGGGAGTTCCAGCACAGGGGGGCCATGGAGGGGCATCACCCCGCCGGAGGAGTCCACCCCTGCCAGGCCCTCGTGAGGCTGTGGTTGCCGACCCCCACCGAGCTGCTGCTGTGCATCTGATACCACTCCGACCCCGTCCATGGTCGCCAGTTCCTCTCCCATCCGGTCGGGTGACATGGGGCTACTCACACGAGACTCCATCGCTAAACCAGTGGAGTCCAGCTCATGAGCACCAGTCTGGTGGAGGTCTCCCTGACCGCTCACTTGTCTGGAGTCCATGGGCACCAGGCCCTGCTCCAGTGGACCTCCAGGGCCACTATAGGGGTCCAGACCCGAAGGATTGTTGCTGGGCACAGACAGAGTGCCATCCATGTTAAGGCTGCTGGGGTGAATGTACTGTGGAGGTGGACGGTCTGCCAAATAGGAAAGAATACCTGAGGAACAAAGAGAGAGGGAGTGTGACTTATACATACATTTTTTAAAATGTGGTCATTGGGACATGTATAACCTCACAAGTGTGAAAAACTCACACGTTTACACTACAGCTGATTGCTTAAAGAGATGATCCATACATCTCAAATAAAATCATTAACCAACCTGGGAGTATGTGTCGGAAGTAACTGCTCTCCAGGTGAGGGTATGGAGGAGGAGGTAGGGAGTAATTCCTTTCAGGCAGGCCGCACATCACTCCTCTGTCACTCAGTGGACCCATGGGGAGCATCAAAGACAGGGCGGAAGGAAGGGAACCCAGAGACGGGCCCAAACTGGGGATGGCCACTGGCATGCCTAAACCATCAAAGAAATCATGGAAGTGAGTAGAGAAATTGTTAAAGTTTGGGATTGTTACAAACAATCAAATGCAAGGTTTCCTAACACATATTACAGGAAAAGTTACGGCAACTTTCAAACTTGATTTAATACCTCGTACATCTCTTTACATTTCCTTCTAAACTATCAATAATTTGAAGAAATAGTCAATATTAGAATATAGAGAAAAAGTGCTAATTACTAAGGTATAAGACAAGGAGCTCCTATTTAAAATCACTGAACCTTATTATTCCATTTATATTAGATATAATCAAAAATGTGTTTGAAGATCAACATTGTCCACAGACAATTACGACAAGTAAAAATGTGTATTTCTTAACTTGAAAACAATAAGTCTAGTAGGATATATTTAGTGTACTTTTATGTCAACTAAATCATTGTATTGTAGGACATTAGATGAGGGTTAAAAGAGTTACAATTATGTAATATGTTTGGTCAGCATTACCCAGTACACTAATTTGGAAGTCTTACAAATATAATTCAACATTCAGGTTAAAAGGTTCAATTTACACATATTTTAGTCAGTTCCTTATATAGGAGTAAACAAATCCATCCATGAAGACATAGATTGACGTCATACAAAAAATGCAACAGTTATTATGAAGTCCGATTGGGATACTGTGTTAAATAAGACAGAAGAAGGAGAAGAAGAAGAAAACAAGTGAGATGCTGAGCTTCAAGTATGGCTCACTTCTCAAACCTCTACCAAGACATGTTACCATCTCATGCAAAATATAAGCTTTTTCAAGTGAGCTCAGGAAGCTGGGAGAGTGTGTCATACCTGGGGTGGGGATGGGATTGTGGGTGGGGGAAGTGGGCAGACCCAGATGGCTGGCACTCACTGAGGGCACACTGAGCTGGTCCATGCCCACTGGACTCAGGTTCATGTCATTCATCCTGGAGAAACAAACACAAGAGCTCATCAACATGAGCAAAACGCACAGACTGTTTAGCTGACATCAATGTTTTGTCATCAACCATACACACAATAAGCTTTAAGTGAGCTTCAGCTTAGATCTCGTGCACATATATAGACATTTAAAACCAACACATAGATCCAGAGTGAGCTGTTTTCTTACATGAAATCAACAGCAAATGTCCAGTGATGACAGTGTACAGCTGAATGGCGTTTTCGCACATCTCTCCCTGTGAAACAAGAAAAATGGTAAGAACACAACTAAAAGCACTGATATAACAGAGTCAGCTCTTAAGATCAGTCAGAGAAATAGAATAAAAAGAAGCCAAACAACAGTCAAGGTTTAAACTGTCACGGTGGGTTAGCTGATAGCTCGTTAGCATTGCTAACTTACATGTTTATAAATCGTAAAAACTGAGAAAGCTCGTGTGCTGCAACCAAATGAAGGTGCATGTGTAAATAGACAAGACGGATAATGGTGCTTCGTAGCAGAAACGCTGCTTATTCAGAGAAGGGAATAGCATAAAAACAACAACATACCCGCACAATACCTCCCTGAACGGGGCCATGACTCCCGGCGCATGCGCAGGAACGACACCGCGTGGAGGCGCGCAAAACACGGGTCACGTGACAGCTACAGAAGCGCCACTGGGCCCCCAAAGTACTATAGATGCTCTCAAAACTGCTCAAAATTAATTTCATATCATGTTTTTGCAAAAGGTACAGATTTTCAGCTCAACACAATTAATATCACCTAATGTTTTCTCTATATCAAAGACGAAATCAACTTTTAATAACTCAAAAATGCTGTCTAAACCTAACGTGGCTGTATCACTTTCCAAGCATGTCATGGCAAAGGAAAAGACACTCTACGAAAGAACAACGATGCTTTTTCTAAAACTTAGTTTTGATTTTGATTTGAGCAACTTATACATTGATTTACATATTTCACGATTACATTATTTGCAGTCTCCCTTTATTCAAGTGATGTAAAGGTACAGAAAAGTACAGAAAATTGTGATTATTACTATTAATACTAAGTGATAATCAAATAAATCCAAAAAAGGGATCTGGGTGTCAGTAAGTGTCGTTGTACCTGTGTTAGGGCTTGCTGGGGGACTAGTAGTGGTGTCATTAAATCTTATAATAAATGCTTGTGCAGCCTCAGACATTATGTTTTTTGTTCCATTGTATGAGTGTGATTCCCAATCTCTGTACTCTCCAATTATGCAATTTCATTGCATTTTCCTACTTTAAAATGTGGTAATAACGATGACCTGCTATGCAAATGGCCTTGCAAAAAGGCTTAAAAGGGTAAAAGAGAGAAGAACAGATTGAAAAGAGAGACAAAAAGAGTAATACATGATCTTACTGTTTAATATATGTATTTTATGCCTTTACCATATTAAAAACATAAAAATCTGACATTCATTTTGATAATTGTTTATTTATCTCTCAACTGTTATGTTATTTGATTTTGTCTTAAAGCACATTTTCATAGATGTTGTTTCAAATATAATATTATTTTTCTTTATTTCTTTACAAAATACATCAAAAATAGATTTATTTCTTGAAACATTCACAGACCCAAATTATTGATCTACGTGGTTAAAGGTTCTCATGAGCTAATGTCTCTGAACCCAAGAAGTTTTTTGTTTTTAATCATGATGAACATCTTCTCAGTATCAACGGAAGAGAATTTATAAACAACTTTATCTTGATAAGAAAGCTTCTCCGCCCAGAATCACACCCACCGTATCTTCAGCCTCATAAAACGCCAACAAACAAACTTCCTCTGACACTGAGCAGATACACTTTAAAAAGATCAGTCTTCATTTTTCAACGTGAATTTACAGTTTCAAGAGGGAGTCTCCTGCGTAAAAACGCGGTATGATTGTCAGGATACTGACAGGGTGAGATCGTGTTAAATTATAATTTGGTGTTAATATATTGTTGCTATTTCTCCTTGTTCGTTTGATACTAATGTTTTTTTGTTGTTTTTTTTTTTTAATAGCGTTTTCTAAAGATGTCGATGTCTTACACTCAGGGGGTCATGGAGCACATTCCGTTTGTTGCCCCGTTGGCTCTGCACGGCATCTCCGTGGATGAGAACAGAGCGCATTATGAAGACGCGCTCCGGATCGGACTGCCTTTCCATCTTGACGCTTCATACCTGGATCCAGTTCACCAGAGATTCCCCTTCAGACAATTATCCTATTTCCCCTTCCACGGATCCCTCGGGGTATGCGATTACGCCTTGGAGCCGGCCTTCATCCGGAAAAGGAATGAACGAGAGCGCCATCGGGTACGCTGCGTAAACGAGGGTTACGCACGGCTCAGAGAGCATCTTCCACAGGAGTTCGAAGAGAAACGGCTCAGCAAGGTGGAGACGCTGCGAGCGGCCATTGACTATATCAAACACCTGCAGGGTTTGCTGGATTTAAACGTCTCCGGGAGGAGTATGTCGATTGGAGACGCGCGTAACCATCCGGCGCTGCCGCGGAGGAGGACAGAGTGCAACAGTGATGGAGAATCCAAAACCAGTCTAAGCGACAACGGGGACACTGTTTACTAACTCACGGAGCACATGCTAAAAATGTGACTAATGTTCTAGATAATCCTATTTTGTTTTTGTAGTTTTTTAGAGTATAACAATGTGCCTATAATAAAAAAAAACCATACAATAATCACAAATATCACATTATTCTCACTGTCTGTTTATTCGATGATGTTTGTGTGATACTAGAAATGCTCACACATAGTAAGGCAAACATCTGATCAAAACCAGATACTTATAGTTAATAGAGATAACATGGGTTTTCAATTTTTTTAAGTTACTCAAAAGTAATGACAACAATTAACATGTTATTTTTTAATACTGTATATTGCATTTTTTACTGATGTGAGTTAAAGACATCTAAAAAGTAAATACTGTAAATAGTATCTATTCCATATTGTGAACACCAACTATATCATCCATATTTTTTCTATATATCTGGAACCATACTTTTTAACTTTGCTGCATTACACTTTTTGTGCTTTAACAATGTCATTTTCCCCCTAAAATACTTTTTCAGCAAAAAGGAGTTTTGATTGAGCCAACTTTGTTCTGACACAATAATATTTTGGGCTTGTTGGATTTAACATGAATGGCTCATCAAAGACAGTTCAAGGGAAGCATTTTTAGATTTTGAGGCACGATAGATTTTAAATGATATCAGAGTAGCTTTCTTCTTTTGATGTGGCAAAAGATTAGTGAGTTTGATTTGCTTGTGTGCTTGCTGAGCTACAAAAACTCAGCCATTGAAATTTGCAGGGAACTGTCGGTAGAAAACATTTCCAAACTTATGTAGGCAAATCTAGACTAAGTTAATATTTTAAGTTCATTCAACAAAACATTTTGCTTGGCGCAATATGATTATTTTAGATATAAGAACTTTGTGCAAATCAGTGCTGAGATTTACTTCCATACCAACAAAAATAGATTTAAAATAGAGATGAATAATGTTTACATTTTGCAAATGTACAATTGCTTTTTGTTTTTTTTTCCACAAAAGAAGAAGCAATTGAGGAATTTCACATTGAACTGATCTGTAAAAAGGACAACTTTTGATGTATATGAATGTTTTCCACTTGCTACAAAGTTTCAAGGTGCTTCTGAAATAAAATCTTTATTTGGCAAAACAGGGAAACAGTTACTGTAAAAGAGTTGCTATGGTAACCGATGTAAAATTACAGAAAACGTGAGTCATCTACTCAAACTTGCTTTAATTTGTTTCTTTAGGTTGCCTGAGTGTTCTTCAAAGACCACCTACTTATTGTGCTATCTCTGGTTTATCCGGAAGTTTTTCTCTCCTAATAGCTCAAGGAATGTATTTATCAGGAAGCCATCAGCATTATAGGAGGAAACACCACAAACACGTCACCTATCTTCTGTTGATATTTAGTTTATACTTCCCACCTCCGCTGACCTGCATGGAAACGTCTCCTTTCTAAATGCTGAGATACACCCAGAAAACCACAAATTAAAAAAAACAAAACAAAACATGATATTGTATATGAGTAAAAGAGGTGTGGAGCAACCAGCACGGTGCGGCTCAAGTGAAGCGCGCTTCTATGGAAGAATGGCATTGAGAACCACGAAAGCATGACAAAACTCCCCACAAAAGGTGTTTGGCAGAGCAGTATGTGAATTAGACCCAATAATTATCCAAGTGCTGGTACTCTGGGTGTGACGGTTCAGTGGCAGCCTGAATGATGGGAAACATGAAGCTACTTAAATGAAAGCTTCTGACCTAACGGATGTTTTTCTTTCGTGACGCACATATAGTTTGATTCTAATCTGATTTCTAAGAAAGAGGTGTCCTGTTTTACTGTGGACAAAAAAAAAACATCACATGTAATCTTATTCATGACATTTACAAAGGTTTACAATATGATTCATGAGGTAATTATTTAAATAATTATGACACAGGTTTGAGTCTGTTTGGGTGCCTATTGGCACAGTGTGTGCATGCGTGGATTTTCTCCAACAGTCCAGAAACATGCAGGTTAAGTGATGACCCTAAATTAAAGTTGCTGCATGATTGTCTGTACCGGCCTCCACGCATGTTCAACTTTAAATTAGCGAGAAGTTGGATGGATGCCACTTTTAGCAGCCTCCTGCACTGCTAATCTTATAAACCTCTTACACGATTCTGCATACCTTTTACTCTGATTTTTTTAAAAAAGGCAAAAATCCAGCACACTTTCTCTCTTTGCTCTCCCTACTCTACCTTCCTGCACGACATCTGTAAACATCTAACAACAATATCCTATTTTAAAAACAGGCAGCAACACACTACCACCACAGGCCCTTATGTAAACATACACTTTGTGGAGAATGTGTCATACTGCAAAAAATAACATTCTAAACAAGGTTTGATGGGAAATCATGTGCGGTGGTAGTGTCGAATTGTCAAGTAATGCAAATAGGAACCAGTACATTATTTTTTGTAACAAAAACATCTAGCCAATACTTGCATGCATGTGTGATTTATATGCTCTCTGTGTATGGAATGTGAGCACCAATGTTTCTTTTTATTTTTCAAACTGCTTGTGTGCAGTGAAAGAGAGAACAAAAATAAAGTCCTGCTTGGGCACATGCGATAACTCGCCGAGATAAAGTTTATCAGTCGCAGTGTGATTGGTGAGGGACCACCAGGAGAGGTGGCTGCAACATGTTCCGACAGAGAGCCCCGACGTTGGGGCGGAAATGGAACAACCAGGCACTGAAAACGCACACAGCGATACTGGGATGTCTCTGTTACACTGCAGACAAATGCTGATGAAATTAAAGTGAACAAAAACTTTGAACACAACATCCCCATCCCCACACACAATTCACTTCAAACTCTTTAGTTAAGTCAGTAAGCGGAAGCATGCAGACAACATTTTTTTGTAAAATCGACCAATCAATACCTGCTGTTAATACAGTCACATGCAGGTTAACGTGCTTTATGTAGATTTTAAAGTAAATTAAATAATTTTTTCCCCCCTGCATTGAGGCAGAGAAGCGGCACTGCAGAGGATAAAGGCTGCACACCGGACCATCGGATGCAGGTTAAAGCCCATAAGGACATGTCAATAACCAGATGCAGGAAAAAAAGAGCCACCTGCATCCTCCATGACGCCTCCCACTCTGCACATAAACAAACTGAAAAATAACTTCTACCTGAATGTAAACAGACTGAACCGAGCTGCAAACACCGAGCATTTCACATAAAAGCTGCACAGCACTCGTACTTTCATGAATTAACAAGTTTCCCTCTAAGCTGAGTTTGTTGTGTATTGTGTAATATTGTGAATCGATTAAATAGATTTATTTTTGATTCAAACATATTTAGTGACATTTTTATTCTTCCTTTGCTATCCTTGTTTATTTCAATCTTTATGTATCTTAAACCTATTCATAATTACTCAAAACCATTCTCCTTATTCATACAGAGACCCGGTGATAGTAGCAGAAGAAATATTAGGTAACAAAGGAGAAGAATCCCTCCATTCTTCTTCTCAGCACAGTGTTAAAGAATAGTTGTATTTAGTTATTTTATTTACAGTATGTTTTATCTTAACATGAGGGATTTGTATATATTAAAACTGCAGCTGGATCTTAAATTGTAATTCTGAGCTGAAAAATTGAGTCTATTAGTAATGTAGTGTATTCCTATACAAATATTTATGTACAATCAATCTGAAAACAAAATTCTCAAGAACTCAATAGGAAATCTGCTTTAGGATCTTGCTATTACATGATAAATCTTTACTATATAAACAGTTTCATTATGCAGAACAACAGCAGGGTTTGGCTCTGAAATAAATCTGTCACCGACTCAAGTTTGTCTTCTCCGTGAAATGGCAACTGAAAACTAGAAGGACCACAAACAGGCAAATAATGCAACAAGAATGCCTTTTAATCTCTTAAATACATATTTACAAGTGGCCGAGTGTTTTCAGCTGTGTGCCATCTATTGAAATATCCTGCATTATTGTGCATACGTGTGTCCTGGGAGTCAACGGGCCTGCAGTTCATTCAGGAGGGCGTCTTTTTCCTGCTCGAGGAGGGAGATCCGACGATTCTTGTCACTCACTTTCTGTTAATGAAGATAAAAGATTACATGGCTATGTCATTGACATAAACAAAACAGTTTTAAACTGTTGGAAGATTACTAAACAGGCTGAGAATATCACAAAAAGCATCCGTATATGTATTTTTGGGAAAAGATACACATCAATGCGATAACTTTCTCCACCTGGGTGAGGACTGAGTTGTGCCAGCGGAGGTCACTGTCCGCCACAGCGTCAGGCAGCGAGGGGTTGCTGCAGCTCATGACGTTCGGTTCACACATGACTGAGCCCAGGGAACCGTTCGCCCGTTGGATACGAGACCTGAGGAGGCATGATCGAGCCTGCAGACACAGAAGTGGGACAAACTCCAAGTCACACTAGCCATCGCTTTTATCAGGTGGAGGGACTCTCACCTACATACACGAGAATGGAGAAGAAAGAATCAAGAAAAAAAGGGTTATCATGAATAATTTGAAGAAAATTCTTAATTAATTAATTAATTAATTGGAAAAAATCTAAATAAATAAGAGAGCTTCAGTTGAAGGGTGAGGCATCTAGAGTTTCAATTAGTAAAATCCGTTTAAATGCATTTTGCATTTAAGAATGTTTCTTTTTCTAATGAATTTCTCTTCATATGTTGTGAGTATGCATTATGCATGCTAATTTGACTAAGGTAGTATAGAAATGCATGACATGTATAGAGGATAGCTTGTGTTGTTTGTTAAAGGCATGTTAAACATGTGCAAAAAAAAATATGAATCCATACTTAGCAAATAGAAGCTGCACCATGGACAGGACAGAGACAGACAGTCACATACACAAATCAATCATACTGGGCTGCTTCTTGTGAAACACCACTTATGTTTGAACACCAATGTAAAAAACAGAACCCCCAACACTGTTTTTGTTGTGAAGAAGCCGGCTGGATTTCGGACAAATCAATGAGCCCGGTTTGTACTTTTTTTTAATGCTTTTCTTCCTCTCTGGTCCGTGTTCATCTTCGAACGATACTGCAACAGATGAGCAGCTGTGGTCATTGCGAGACGTTGTCCAAGGCGGTTTGGTCCGGTCTCAAAAGTGCAGTGTGAAAGCAAAAATCAAACCAAATGATGGTGTGTCCTCAGACTATCCTGGTGTGAACGCACCTGAAAAAGTAGAGCTGACCTTTTACATTTTTTTCATAGATTTTACATCGGAGGGAGAAGATGCAGCCTCCCTAAGAATGCACAACTCTTTACCTTTAAAATAATATAAATACATGTGTAACCCTGCTATCTTCTATCTGCTTTATAATGTCAGAAATGTGTCATTTGAAAATAAAGAGCTGAAATGGAAAGAAAACACTCCTAATATATGTTGGGATCATGTTCTGTAGAGTCATGTCAGCCTACCCCGTACCTCTAGATCCCCCTCCTGGAAGGTGACGGTCCCACTTTTGCTCTCGATGCTGTCCAGTCGAGCTCTGTTCTCGTCGAGCCGCTGAAGATACCAGAAACGAGCCTTCTCCAGAATTTCCAGGCCGCACCATAGAGCGTCCTTTTCCCTCTCGAGCTCCTTCATACGCTTAACCTGAAACAGGAAGCACAAAACCTTCCAATTAATCTTTTTCCTCCACAATACTATTATTATTATTATTATTGAACACTGTTGTCCAGATTGATGTTTCCTGGGGATGAAGCCAACTTTTAACTGCCAGCATAATGCAGAGCGGCGTGATCGCCACGGCGCGGCCTGTTGTCTTCCAGAGGCCCCAAGTCTTTGTGCATCAGCAGGACCAAACTACTCGCAGCATGAGGCCTTTAGCTCTTTTGTCTACACTCTGCTGGGTTACATGCACTTTAAATAAGCTAAAACAAAGACGACACAAGGGAATCAAGACATAGAGTGCGAGTGATTCACTTTTGGTAGAGGGATTACAATTAGTTTGTTATTTCAGAGGCCACAGAGGTCAGTGGTTGGACGTGACTGGACCGACTCTCACTGGGGAACCATGAGCAGGACATTTACCCCTAAACTGCTTAAGGTGTGTAAAGCATGCAGATCACACACTTTACATTACTGCGCTGTAAGGAGAATAAAAGAACTGAGGCATTTATGACACAATCAGTTTTTCTGCAGAATAAAAATCCTTGTCGATGAGTAACAGTTCCTGGGTTATATCGAGGTCTTAACAGGAAGCTGTGAGGATCGGACTTGACACGTGGGAATTTATCACTGACATGACTACAGTCATGCGATCATAACATGGAACAAGAAAGGTAAAGCTCGCTGAAAAGGATTATGCATATTTGAGTTAGGTAAAGGGCAAAAAAACCCAACAATTTCATTTGAGTTTGTTTTGGATTGACTATTATTGGTATGTTATCACCGATCACATATCACTGAAACACAGATCTTCTAGTTTCTTCAGTGCATTGTTTAAGTAATTTTAAAAGAATCTTACTCATTTTGGGTGCGTACGGGCACATGGTAACCCAAAGTACCTTAATGAACAGTAAATAGCACAGCGAGTTCTAAAATTAGTGGTGATCGCAAACAGCATAATTCTAGATTACAAAAGGCCACAAAGTGAGGATTTGTACAACAATTTGAAAGGTGTGTGTTTAAACAAGGTTGTGGTTAATTGTGGTAATTCATTCAAAAGTCGCTAAACAGGTATTTGAGAAACAACCAGAGATGTGTCCAATGATAAAAAGTTTTTTAAATCATTTCAAATGTGGTTGTATTTCTAATAGTAATATTCTCCAAATCTGTCAGTTTTTGTGATGGGACTTCAGCACACCTTCCCTTGGAGTTCTTATTTACACTGAGGTGAACAGCTGACGTATGCATAGTAAAGTCAGCTGCACTTTTTTTTTTTTGTTAGGCCAAATCGAAAATAAAACAATAAATCTTACGTGAGGTGAGAAGCACACAACCAACTCATGTTGGCCGATTCTGAAAATAACAGAGATGCTTGTATAAACTAACTCAAAATACATATTTAAATAAGATGTACTACATTCCAGAAGAGTAAAAAAAAGGGTCGTGTATGTGGACAGAGGCTAATGTATCACACAGGTGACACTTTAACAGGCACAGTTATATTTCGGATGTGATCGTTTTTGTCTTCGATTTACCTTCACAACAACACATCTGAACAGTTTACTACAGCCATCGTGAAAACAGCTGATAAGATCGGAGGAACCAAAAAAAAAAAAACAACCTGCTACCCTCACGCACAAACACACCGCCCTGTGCTCACCCATAGGTAGAAGCGAAGTGCGTCCAGGCTGTGGAGGCTAGTCTTGAGTGGGATGATGACCACGGTGTAGGAGCCAGAGCTGGCGGGGTGACAGGCCATGGGGAGGAGATCAAGTCACTGACAGCTACTACTACTACCCCATACAGCTGGGCCTGAACACAAACAACACAACGAAGCTCCCCCAATGGCTGACTCAGAATAATAGCGTGCAGAGAATGACTGTGTGTATTTGTGTGTGTGTGTGTGTGAGAGAGAGAGAGAGAGAGAGAGAGAGAGAGAGAGAGAGAGAGAG
>OMNM01034510.1:0-16548 GCA_900302745.1 Parablennius parvicornis | reverse complement strand
TAAAAAAAAAGCAATTTATTGTTCAAGAAGGAATATGCTAGTTGCTGCTTTACTTTAAAAAGTAATGGCGCAATAGTGACTGTGGTTGATGAAGATTGAAGTCTTATTTGTGAAGACATATACTCCTGATGAAAATCTTAAAGGGGTCAAATTATACAGCTTTTCTTTGATTTTCATCCATTTGAATATTGGATCATAGGAGCTGCATTCAGAATCTGCTGTGTCTGTGTGAGCTAGACAAGCTCCGCCCACACATGCCCATCTTGGGAACAGGAGGAAGTACTTCCTCGCATGGTGCCATGTGACAGAGCAGAGCTGCGTAATTGTGGGAGGGTCAAAGGGAGGACCTACCTTGATTGGGATTGGCTAAACCCCAAATGACACTATATAGGGTATGATTTCTGATTGGCTCGTTGGATCAACACACCTTATAAAAATTGAAACAAGCCTGGGAGAGAGATGACAGACTTTCTTCATTTCTGGGGCATGATTCCAGGTATGGGGATGCATATTACTGTTGGAAAACCTTTAGAAAGTGAATTTTGTGCAATATAACCCCTTTAAGGCCAGTTATTTGGATTTTGTATTGTTGGATCTTAAAAAGGTTCTCAGTAGAGCTTGAAAATACAAAAACAAGAAATGTGAGCAAGAGACAAATAAATTTGAGCAGGCAGTTTATTGAAAACCACAATTTAACTGAGACAGGCTGTTCACCCGCCGATCAAAAGTTTAAGACCGCAGCCTTTAAAAGCCAAAATCTGCACAGAAATTTGGATTCCGTGACAATTTCTGTCGATTGATTACACTGAAAAGCTCACTGTTCTTGAATGTTTTAGGATTGTTAAGCTGCATTAGTTCGCCCAGGATAGAAAACAAGCCAGGTCTGTGACAGGGAGGGGGCGCCATCATCTGGGATCCTTTTTCCTTCAATGGAACCATGGCGCTTCAGGTTGTGCAGAGCCGTCAAACTGCAGCTGGTGATGTGGAGATGTTGCAAGGAGCGTAACTCATGACTGATGGCCCTAATCTGCGAGTACCGACTGAGTTTTTCCAACAAGACAATGCTGCGGTTCACCATGTCCACCTGACAGAGGACCACGATAATAACGTCAATATTATGGACCATCCTGCATGTTCCCCAGATCTAAATGTAACTGAGAACATCTGGGAATGGACGACAAGGGAAGTTGGACGCCAGTTCCAGACAGTGGAAGCCCTTCGTGAAGCCACCTGATTCACACCAGACTCAATAGCAAAACAGTGCCTGTAGTTATGGGGCACGCAATGCGACATGGACTCTCCTCTTTGTTCACTTGTTCCTACGGTGAATCAGTAACATTTGAATGAAAATGGAAGAATTGATCTTTTTGTTATTGCAAGCACAAGACCCACCATGAGAGCTCCCAGTCTCCTGACCCGAGTCACTGTTGTTTTGCAACTTGCCCATGTATTAGAAGGGTACTGACCATGGAGGAACAACAATGGGCTTAATGACTGCATATCCACACAGGCCGGGGGATTAATGTTGTTGAGGGGAGGGAGTGGGCATCCCAAAAACACACATACAGCACTGTAGACAACAAGAGGAGGATTAAGAATTTAAGGTGGGACACTGAACTGTAAATATGGCTCAGAGCGCTGACAGAACAGTGACAGGATCATGCTGCTGCTGCTGAATCTCAAATATGAAGCCCACTTGACACACAGATTAGTGGGTCATTAGCAAACTGGGGCACAGTAATTGACTATTATGTGTCAGAATGAAAGACACCAGAAAGTAGTCATTGTTCATCACATGAGAAAGAAGGATGAAGAAAGAATACAATAAACAATTATCATAAAAGGCTTTTTGTGCCTTTCAGGCCATTCAGATTGCTTGATGTTAATAAAACAATGTACATAGTACTACTGACTGCAGATCTGCAGTCCATTAGAGCATGACGTTCACAATGAAAGAAAATAGTAAATAATCATTAAATGTAGCAGAAAAAAAAAAAAAAAAACAGTATCTGAGAAGTTCCAAATATTTGTGGATAATCAACCATCAAGGATAGTGGGCCGTTGGTGGTGTAGGTGGTTGTGGGTTCTAGTCTGGACCAATTTCTCCCTGTACTTGCATCACTTTTCTCCACAAAGTCTAGAAAACAAACATAGATTTGGCCTGTGACTGTCTCTGTGTTTGGCCTCCTGTGCATGCAGTGTCTACACATTGTTAACTGTGATCATGTAACCATGATCTGGATGAAGCCGTGTAGCAGATTGGATGGATGAAGGATAATAATCTATATTCATGGAGAATTATCTTTCGCTTTCTCTGGAGAAATGGTGGGCCTCATATGGGGGGGGGTGTCAAGCGAGAGCTTGAGGGGCACCGCAGCAGCAGGAAAAACAAGGGTCAAGTTGTTTCCTTTTCTTTGCAGGATGTTTTTCCCTTTTAATTCTATGAATGAAACATGAAAAGTAAAGACTAGAGGCTAAAAGCTTATTTTAAAGAAAATGTTACAAGTGACTTAAGTTTCAATGCTGAACCATAAGTGTAAAGCAAATGCATTATTGTTTTTGAGAAAGTTTTCACAACATGCATTGCTTGTTTGACCAAGTCCACAAGTGGCAAAGCTTTGTAGCAGGTGGACTAAATATGTGGAGCAAAAATACACGCCTTGTTGAATCCTGAGATTTCTGGGGATTAAGACACTTCGCATCTATCCGAGGGAGTCGTGTTGTTTGTTATGATTCTCGTGCTAAACTACCTTGAGCTTTTGCGGCGCAGCCCTCATGTGAAACGAGGATTTTCCAACCAAGGAAACATTCCAGAGAGATGACAGGATTAATCCGTCCCACAGAAACAGTGACCGCTCCTCAATGGCTGTTACCTTGCTTTATTACCAGCCAGCAAAAACAGCCTGTAATTGGGGTGTTTGAGGCGGGAAAATATTTTATCCATGAGCCAGTCTATGTTATTAAGGGAGTAAATATAATCCCAAAGTGTGTGTGTGAATCCTGGAATAACCTGTCTGAATAAGTGAGGGGCGTCGCTGAGGCCTCTTAGATGACTTCTGTATGACTTCACTGCACATGCAACACCCTGGCAATCATCTGGGTAATAATAGGAAATGTGAGAATCATTTTCTCAATGACAATAGAGAAGGAGAAACTGCGGTATTTCATAATGGCAGCGGAGAAGAGACATGTGAAGTAACAGGTGTCAAAAGGGCAAATTGATGTTAAAAGAATGAAAAATGTCATTTCCATACCAGGGAAGATACAGGGAAGATACAAATTATGAAGAAAGTACTGTAATCTGGTAGTATTTTTAGGTAAAACTATGTGACTTTACACATATTTACATATAATTTATATTACTTTGCTATTTCCAAGCTTTACATTGCTACTGAGTTGCCCAAGTCAACAAGTTTAATAGTTTAACAGAGAAATTGCTTTAATTATATTACACTTACTTCCATGACCAATCACTATAGTGTCATTTGTATCAATAGTAACATATTTCAAAGAAATGTCCTTTAAACATAGATATTTGAGTAGTTTATTAAATTGAGGGGTCAAAAACTCATAAATTCAATAAAGTACTTGGTACTGTTATCTACTTAAGTACACATTTTCAGTACTTTCCAAATCAGCAAAATATAGAAAAGTAAAATGTTCTCGTTTCAGTGAGGCAGCTTTAAATTAGGTTACTAATCAATGAAAACTATGTGAATAAAAACATGAAAAAAATTCTCATATATAAATATTCAACTTAATTATGGTGAACACGTCCACATATTTTTTAAAATAAAAAACAGCAAAATATGTTTGGCACTTATGGGCTTAAAACGAATGTTTTTTTTTTTTGTTGTTTTTTTTTTAACCCCCCCCTCTCTCAGTCTTCAATGTTATCAAATTATGTAAACTACAGATTTTACTTCCTAGTTAAATAATAATTGCTTCTCCTGTAATTGAAAAGGGAATGTATTTTCTTTTCCTTTATAAAGAAAAGGAGCCTATTTAATTAGATTCATTTATAATCAAGCCCCACAGAGGACAAAAGAGTAATCAAATGTGTCTTAAGTGTTAGCCTCAGAAGTAAGTCCTGCTTTCACAAAAACTATTCAGAATTGGGTTTTTTTTTTCCCATCCTTGTGCTAAGTTAAAAATGTGGAGGGGAAGGGCAAAGTGGAGCCAGTCACGTTGCAAGTCAACGTGACTGGAGGACCAGAACACTGTGCCAAAACAAAACGTGATGCAAGCACTACACGAGAATGTGTGTCGCATTTGAGGAAGAAGGGGAAATGGCGGCCACTGCCAACATATTTGACCTACTTCTCGTCTGGAGGCGCGGCGAGGCACAGAGGCGCTACAGTACAGTGTGAAGGAGCAACAGGTCGACTCTGCAGCGGGAAGACAAGCCACAACTTTCCAGCATTACTCTCACAAGGTAGGAAAAGTGTTTGCAATGAACAAATTAATGCATGAATCACTATTCTGCGCAACTGCGTTACGCATCATTCTGGTGCGCTTTTTTTTCTTCTTTAAAAAAAAAAAACAGATTTGTAGTCATTTGCAACTTTTCACGCACCATGCAGAGATTTAGAAACATTAAAACTATAACTTTTTTAGTGATATTTACCTCTTGGCTATGTTCCAACTAGGACTGTTTTGATGGGCACAACGTGACTGACTTCTCTTGCGGGACGCCCCCCCCCCCTTCACTCCTCCCTCTCCTCCTCCTCCTCCTCTCCTCCTCCTGCCTTTACAGTCCATAACAAATAAGTCGCAGATAATAAGGGGACAGACGCGACCCACCCGTGGTTAGTATCTACTGAAAACCTCTCAACGTGACACTTGTTTGCCTCTACGGGACTGTCACAAATTTTTACGCTTACTTCTCTTGACCGGATTGTCCGTGTGCGCACTTGGTGCAACCAAACGCTCCAGACTTATTACTTTGACACATTGACGCTGATGGTAAGAGAGAAATTCATATCTAATCGTATTTTTCTGTGTGTCTTTGGTCTGTTTTAAAACTTTGTACGGATGTTAGTTAGTAGTGAGTTACATAAATAAATTGGTATCGTATCTGCTAATTCCCGGATACAATTACGCACAAATTTGCTCAAAACTCGTGTTTCGTAGTTTAATCTTTAGTGGTGAGTTTAACCCACATCCAGAGTTATTTTTTTGTGTGTGTTTATGTGTGTGTACATAATGTGAGAATTCTGTGTTTTGACAAGTTGCGGCTGTTACTGTGCCGCATCTCATTGACCCACATCCTCAGTGACTGTAACTGCGTCACCAACTTCAGCCGGCACGCTCAAATCCCTCTAACTAACTCATCGCTTGTATTCACATTTTCCACACTAGAAGTTGCAGAGGTGCACATTTGCATTTTGGATTATAGTCATTTTGCAGGGATTTGATAGTTGAATAATTGCGGGGTTTCTCAGATTTTTTTGGGGACACTGATCACAGTGGAAACCTGACCCACATACTGCGCCCACTTCATTTTCTACGCAAATAACTTTCACCAGAGCAGTGAAAGAATGCAATTATGGTTTTGAGTCTCGATTTTTTTTCTTTAATACTATAAATCATCATTATCTTGTGGAAACCATCTAGGAAATGAAGGTTGTTGTGGTTAAATATGTAATTATTTATGAGAAAAACAAAAGTGCGCACTTTGGAAAAAAAAAAAAAAAATCTGAATTCATGACCTACTTTGCTGCTTTTGTTGGTTTAGAAACTTTGTAAAAAATGAAAGCGATTTCTTTAATTATATAGTTAAAGAAATCACTTTTGTGTTAGGTGTCATAACAGTTGCGCAATGTTCCCAAAAGGGCCCCCTTCGCCCCCCTCTGGAGCTTTTTTCCCTCTCTTTCTACTCTGGCCTGGCTTTCACTTGCCGTCCTGTGGCGGAACTTTGGCTGTTAGGGCACGTAAAGCTGGTTACACTCCAAACTGGGATTATACAAATAGAACATCTTAGCTGGGTTGGAAAAAAAATGTATGTTCATTCTAGTGTGTGGCTCCACAGTTTGGTATTTTTGAGGCATCAGAATGATGTACAGGTAAATACATGTTTAAAACCTGAATTCACAGATTAGCTCAGCCCTGGTTACCCAACTAAAAGTGAAATATTGAAATAGATCACTGTCAACTAAATAATTGCCTGGAAGGCAAAGCCCATTATTGAGCTTCATATAGAGATCATATAAGCTGTAACACTGAGATTCCACATTCAGCAGCAGGCCTCTGATTACAAGTGGGCAGATGGGGAATGTTGGAGGAAGAAAAAAAATTCCCTACAAGTATCCGACTCTGGGCTTTTCTCCATGTGTCTTGCCGACCTTTGCAGTTGACCTTTGACTGGCAAACGCCAGAGCAGGTGGAGCATCGTGCTCATTTTGACATGCCAGAACAGCTTGAGATTTATTTGGTGTGAGCTCAGGTACCTGCTTTTGCGGAGTAATTACTCAGTGGGTTAGGGCACATGTGTATTTGATCACATAAAACACCAAAAGGCGCCCAAGTGGGGAAAGATATTTCTGGATTTGTGTGCGTGTAATCTATACCAATAAAAGCCCAGATCACACCTCATTGAGTTTACAGGCCTAACAAGAGGGGAACGTCCCCCTGCCCCACTCTCACTTTGGTATCTGTTTCTTTTCTGATAGGGAACATGGCGATGGCCTCTACATCATCAACATCAACAGGATCAGATACAACGTCCCACTCGGAGATGTCGCGGCTGGGAGGCATCGAGGACCTGAAGCTGAAGGTGGGACCGGTGCGGAGGAACCTCTTCGGGCCGGTGGACCACCAGCAGCTGAGGCAGGACTTCCAGCGGCTGCTCTGCATGAGCATGGAGGTGGCCAACAAGCGCTGGAACTTTGACTTCCAGAGCGACGTGCCGGGAAAGGGCTCCCACATGGAGTGGGAGGCGCTCAAGTACCAGGAGGTGCCGGCGTTTTACCGCAGCCGCATGGTGAGAACGGCGCCGCGGCCCGGAGCGATGATGGCCAAGGGCGCTAGGCAGGTGTCTCCTTCCTCCGGGGAGAGTTCGCCAAGGTCCAGCAGCTCATCCGGCTCCGGTGACGAGTACCTGGAAGTGACCACACGGAGGTGCTACCGGCTCCAGCGGCCGTGGAAACGCAGACAATCTACCATCACAGGTGAGTCTAGCAATTATACCTTGACAGCTGTGGAGCCGCCGAATCTTGACTTCATATTAACCCCTGTCCTCTTTACATTTCCAGATTTCTTCAAAGTGAAGAAGCAGAAGCTCCTGCATTACAAAGCACCGTCTCGACAGTAGAAGATCACA
Source organism: Parablennius parvicornis (assembly GCA_900302745.1). Taxonomy (NCBI): domain Eukaryota; kingdom Metazoa; phylum Chordata; class Actinopteri; order Blenniiformes; family Blenniidae; genus Parablennius; species Parablennius parvicornis. Next base: position 9,227 of record OMNM01034510.1, on the reverse strand, counting down.
AAGTGGTCGACGCCCCTCTACACACCTCATAAAGATCATATGTATATATGTAGCAATTTATACGCGACTGTCACAAGCTCACGTGTGCGTGAGCTTAAAAGTTTTCAGCACAGTGAAGCTCCCGTCTTCCAAGATACTCAAGCTCAGACTGCAGAGACGGTTTTTTTGTGGATAGCTATGAATACTATATATACTGTATACTCTATATACTGTTTTTACTCTGCTTTTGACTATACTGTGAAATCATGCTGAATGCACTCTTTCAGGATAGACCAGATGATGGGTTCTAGTTTTAAGAGGTTAATTTTGCTTCACAACGGGCCTTGAACAGTATTTGACCTCAGTCCTTGACCTGCTTCTCCCCCTCGCCACAAGTCAGAAGAGGTTTTGATTAGACGTGTTACTATTCCTGGGGCACGCGGCGCACAGAGCCGCCAGTCTCACCCCCGCGACTCCTGAAGCCGGAGTTGAGTCGGGGGTCAAAACCTCCCCCGGGGTCAAAACATTTGACAGTGCGACGGTAATTACCTCCAGGTTAGAGGTCAGCAGAGAAAATTTGGTTCTTGAGGTAAAATGGCTATACCTGTACAATAGTGACTTCAATTCTAAATGTTTCAATTACTACTATTTATTTATTAGTCACGATGCTAGATCGTCATCAAAATGAAGCAAAAATGGAGAAATAAAAATTTAGTATAAAGCGAGATAAAAGGATGCCATTGCCCCTAGATTATGCTTAAAGAAACACTCGATTGTTTCCAACAAAATGTAGACCAGACATATTTTACACCGTCAAAACATACAACTAACAAACCATATTGCCTTTCTGCCTTGTACTATCTGCATAATGGGGTTGTAAAAATATCTTTTTGGCAACAGACGGAAACAAATATGTTTCAGTCAGCTTTATGCTTTCAAAAATGTAGCATTTTTCTTCTCTTTTGTCTTCATGTGATGCCCACCGTGTAGGTTTTTAAATGCGCCTCTTTTCTCCATGAAGGGAATGTAGTGTTTAATCACTGTGTGCGTGTTGCAGCTCAGAGGAATCAAAAAAAAACTTTTGGTTCTACTTTTATCTTTTTTTTTGTGTTATTTGTATATGAAGAGTTGAACTATGCCATGTTTTCTGTCGCCATGCGGTTTTCTAAGTGTTTATGTGTATATAAATGTGTGTGCTGGTATGGTTGCTAAAAAAAAAAAAAAAATGGCAGCTGAACCCCCAAAAAATGTTGTGCCATTCCGTTAGAAATCTAGATCGCTGATCTGTTATAGGTCAACAACTTAAAATCTTTTGTAGCGAAACATTCAAATTGAAAAAAACAGAATCAGTGTTTAGAGGTGTTGTAAAATTGAAGTCATGCTACTGTTGACCATCGGGGGCAGTGTTGAGTCACGTAAGCACCAGTCCTTATTTGCAAATTTCTTTTAATGCCATCAGGACTTGAACCAAAGTGACTCAATACAGCACCTGGTGGTGACAACTTGCATTACAAGCCTTCAACAAGCTCGTAAAAGTTCGACAACTTAATGACTCGCGTCGATTTACCAGCAACAAATCACAACATATAGTTGTACCTTTAATGGTGGGTTTACAAATTTTTTTTTTTTTTTTTTTTGCAAACCATTGCAGCACTCTTATGTGGTTTGTGTGTGGATGTGGCTTCGTTTTCTTCTCGTGAAGCCGCAGTAATTTCAAACGATCAATGGATAAACAGCCATAACAAGGATTCATTCACTCTTACTACCTCATTCCGCGATCAAATACGTAGAAACTGAAAAACTGTTCAATCGGCTTGTTTTATGTGCGTGAAAGAGAGACCGAGAGAGATATTCAGGGAGGGGAAGAAACGATCGCAGTGTTGCGGTAGAAGCTGTTAAGGTTATGTGCCTCATGTGGAGTTTCACATCAGGTAAAAGAGTCAATGTGTCAGGGGAAACTCGGGTCCCGTCGGAGGGAGGGGGTTTAGCCCTTTGTTGTCCCTCCCCTCTCTCGTGGCCCCCGCTTCAACAGCTCTCCCAGAATAGAAAGGGGGTGGGGTTGGGCGAGGAAAAGGGACAAGAGTTTTACCAGAGAAGCTTCACGATGGAGCGTCTGGATCAAAGGGTTTCTTCGGCCAGACGAGCGGTCTGTGATTCAGACGTGCTTTTGTCTGCCCCCGTAAATGTCTCTCTCTCTCGCTCCGTCTCTCTTTTACGAAACAGCTGCCTCGGGCTCGGAGAAAAAAAATCAGCATGAAAGCAGTTGTTTGTCATCATGTTGGTTTCCCCTCACGATTCTCCTTGGCTGCAGATGTAAAAATGGCACAGACGGCTATTAACTATTGTTAGAAATTGGTCGAGACTGCTTGTTTGTCCGTCAGCTTATCGATGTGTGTGCGTGAGATCTATCTTCTCAAGACAAAACTTTCAAAAGTCTATATTAACTTATTTTCTTTTTTTTGTTTGTCTTTGAAGGGAAGTAACTTTGAATTCCCAGGTTTTGCTGCGACTAATTGTATTATTTTAGAAAAAATATCTTTGCACTACTTCAAACATTGTTGACAAATAACTATTTTTTTTAAGGAAATCTTAAAAACAGAAGAATAAAAAATCAAGGATCATTCAACCTTTATTTTGGACAGGGTTTCTCCTTTATTTGTTGGGTTTCTTTCAGCCTTTTTGTAGCTTTGTCAATGTTCCTCAAGTCTAAGGACAAGAAATACAAATGTTCAATCATGAATATTTCAGTGTTTCACTGAAGCTCAAGCTAAAGTTTCCTTTCGTAATTCACCTGCCGCAGCTGTATCAAAGTTTAGTTTTTCCAACTTTGTATATGCATGAATGTATATTTGTATATCATTTGTCAAAATTTTTTTATTGTAATTTAATACTGGTTTATGTATCCTTGCAACATGTAAGATGTGTGAGTGTACGAGATCTGATCCATATCATTTTCGCGTTTGTATAGAAAATGTAAAGAGATTCCATTGCTGGGTTGCTGGTGCACTGTTGCCTTCCATATTGAGTGCTCAAATAATAAAAAAACAACAACTCCTCAATGAGTTATATTGAAAACAAGCAAGAAATGTGTAGTTTCAAGTTCTTCAATATGGTTTTTAGTGCAACATGAGAAGCTGGAGGTGAGCGGTAATATTGGGTTGTAGCACCCCCTGGTGGCTGAGGATTTTGAACGAGCTATGAGAAAAACCAGGAACAGCAACAAAGACATAAAATAAATGCAAACTGCATTTATTCAAGAATATAAAAAAAAAGCATTTACATTGGCTAAAATTTGAAAAGGACATAAATAGAAATAAAATAAACTTAAAAAAGAAATGCACCACAGATTGAGTTGACACATTCCACATGTTTCAGTTTACATTCTAATAGATTTGTTCAGCTTAAATACAATGAAAGTCCTCCTAGATTTAAGTAAAGTACCTCATTTCATACCAAAGACTACAGACAGAAAATGATAAAGCTTTTCTATTTTACACAATAATACATGCACAATGTAAACTAAAAACCTTTAAAATCTTTTTTCGTTTTGTTTTTTAAACAAGCTAACTGTCAGGAAAATAACTCAAACTGTCATATGCTCATTTTCCCATCTTGTACACGTCATTGAACGGCCTAAAAAGACCAATATCTCAACTTCAGTGGCTATTAAAACCTAATAAATCCACGAGGATTTACAATTTAACTCTCCAACCAAGAGACAACAAAAAAAAAGCAGCCTCTGCTCTGAGCAGACTAACCTCTTCACCATTGTCAGTATGCAGATATCGATATAAAGACCTGTGCACTGTTGTAAACTAAAATGTGTGACAACACCACCACAGAAGCAGACTTTTCATAGTGCATTTCTGCCGCTGCGTGCAGGTTTAAACTCAAAGACTTCAGTTGTAAACATCCTGGCAGAAAAGTGAAAAGTGGAATGATAAGTATGTGCACAATCAAGTGAAGTTTCCCAAGCCGCTAGACTCTAACCCCTGAACCTGAATGAAAACAAAACAAACAAAAAAACACAACAGTGTTTAAAAAACACATGAGATGGCAGTGAAGTGAATAGTTCCCCAAAACGGGAGCGATTCACTAAACTCCCTTAAAAACTTGCTGTGAGGACCCAAGAGTGCAAAACTTCTTCGATTAAAACATAATACACATCTACACCTGCCTATTTTCAAGAATACAATCACATTTTTAAGCAATTTCAGAAATAGTTTCCACGAGTCTGATCTTTTAAGTCGAGAACTGCTGATTGAAAAAAAAAAACTAAATACAAAACTCAAATTAGACCTAAAAACTCAAAATACAAATATTCACATCTTTTAAAAAGCCTAAAATATAGACAGTGGTACATTGTGTGAAGGGCCTGCGAGGCCTGAATTCAGTCGGACCAGTCTGTGAAAACTAAATCTTTTTGTCAGTCAGGCACTTTTAACCCAACATCCCAAACTATTTCAACACGGATTGTAGATCAGTTGCGTCCAGCATCTTTTCTACGCGACTAAAAACCCCCTGAGCAGACCTGCTGCGCCGTCACTGATAAAACTACAAAGCACACGGCCGACGTGAGGCTTCACAGCTGGCGCTGCCGAGCTCGTCTCTCCCGCCACATGGCGCGCAGCTCTTTGAAGAGCAGCGGGGAGATGAACACGATGCTGCCGCCGGTCTGCAGGATGAAAAGATGCACCAGATACACGAGTGAACTGGAGAGAAAGTAACTCAACGAATCCAATTGAAGAGGATAGGCGATTGTCGTACATCCTTGATGTTTTACATCACAGCTTTATGTGTGTTTTTAAATGTTCAAGTCATTATGATTGTTAAAGATCTACACATGTAACCATGAAACAGAAACAGGTAAAACTCAAATATGTTGGTATTCTTAACAACTGTTTGCATTATATACACTTAAACATGATTTAATATCCTCTAATGGCTCCAAATGGGGTGTATTGACTATATGCATCAGTGTATTGTGAAATAAAAAAAACATCATGAAGCAATTTTCTGGACAGAATTGGCCATGTGGAGGGAGTTGTTAACAAGCTGACAATAAAATACTTTCCAATAAAGACATAAACGCACATTCCAAAAGCACATTTTGTTTGTCTATATTTGTGACTTGGATGTAGATTTATTGGTTTATTGAAGGTAGAAGAGGTTCACATAGTTCTTATTGTATATACCTCATTCACCACTACACTTTCATATTGCAGTTTTTCTTATAAATGCATTGAGAGCCTATGTTTTGTTTTGTTTCTTTAAGAATTTGAAGGTCTTACCATGACGATGAAGAAGTAAAACACGCTCATCCAGCCCAGCTTGCTCTCTATCAGAGACACCACGTACTGTTGATAATAGATCAGAGCAGCGTTTACATTGGATTCTTCTTGGCTCAATATTATAGAATAATAATTCACAGCTCAATCGTCAAGTGTTTCTAAAAACACCCCGTCTTACCTGCCCTCCGGCCGCTCCTATACTTCCTGTTCCATCCACTATACCGGTGACGGTAGCCAGAGCCTCCTGGCTGCCCCTCAGGGCCTCCTGGCGCCCGAGGTCAGCCGATATGGCCGAGCTGATCATGTTGGAAGGGCCGCCGATGAAAAAGCCAGTGGTAGCCAAGAGCACCGCGTTTATCACCTGATCATCCGGTGACCCTGAGGGACGAAACAGCCACACTTAAAGGGTTCCGCTGACGTTTGCGGTTAGGTAAGGTGTTGTGTGTACTCACGGCTGTATCCCACTAGAGCTGCCATCGCAAGCACCAGACTGACGGCCAGGACGGGGGCTCTCTTCCCCAAGAAGTCCGAGACCAGACCCTGAACTGTTCCTCCTGACGCCAAGAAAAACACACCATGAAGACCAATTAAGCATTAAATCTGCAAATATAATCAGAAATCTGTTAAGATTGGTAGCTGTGGCTGGAAAAACCCTGCTGCTTACCGACGATTCCTCCGACGTCGTACCACACAGACAGTCTGTCGGCTTCGGCCTCCTTCCACTTGTAGTTGTTGCTCAGGTAAAACGGGAGCCAGAAGAAGAAGGAGTAGTTGACCAGTTTCAGACACGCGTAAGCCAGAGAGTACTGCACAAGAAGAGAGAAAGGCGTTAGGTTTTACTCTCATTCAACATCAAACATTTTCTACTCTCCATCAGACCTACAGGCAGCACTCCAGGCAGACAGAAAGCCTGACAGAAGCTGATGGCTCGCGGAGAATGGCCCTCGGGTTCGTCCGGCTGATGATCGGACGGTTCCCTCCTCTCGCACACCTCCACCTCATCCTCCTCCGCCGCCTCATTTTCATCCTCCTCATGCACCACCTCTTCCTCCTCCTCCTCCTCCTCCTCATCGCTCATCAGAGGCTTGCGGCTGTCCGTGTCCCTCTCCACCGGACTGAGTCCCGTCTCCGACTCTAAACTTAAACCTGAAACGCAAACATTTATTGAAGAGCAGGACAAGTTTGTTACACGGGATCCAGTTTACTTCTGCACCAGGATTGACTAGAAACCTTTGTTATGATGTTTGCTGTCAATTCCAATGCAAATGCCATCTTATATAATTCTAAATAACTGTTATTACTGATAACAACACAAAGAATTACTTTGTTACTAAAGCCGATGGCCAAGTAAAGTTTCACCAGTTCAAACTGCCTGCAAGGCATTTTGTAGAAGCAGTCGCATTGCCTGTCTAGAGTAATCTAAATAGCATATATTAAAAAGAAAAATAAAATATGGCTGCACATGATCACACGTGGTTAAAAAAAATAATGAAAGGAGCCCTCACCGACTTCTTTTGGCGAAGTAAGAAGGCCAAAGAACACCACCACCCCACCAGCAAACTGCACCACAGAGGTCACCAGGAAGGCATACTGCGCACAGCAACAGCCGTCACATTAGCATGCGGCTACTGTCCGGGCGTAAAGCATCAATAAAGCACCGAGTGTCTGTGTCTGACCTCATATCCATACTTGAGCACGCTAGAAGCCAGAAAAGCTCCCAGGATGTTCCCGACAGAGGCGCAGGCGCTCCACAGGCCGAACACGAAGCCGCGCCTGGGGATGAAAGCACGGGAAACGTACACGAGGTGAATAAAGAGTCATGGTGCAGACGAATCCAGCGGAGGAGGACCTCGAGGCTGCAAAACTAGAGAAACGCAACTCACCCCGTCTTACCGAACCAGTTGCCCATGACGGCCACCACGCAGGGCCAGACGGCGGACTGCAGCAGCCCGTTGAGCACCCACAGGGCGCAGTACAGGTAGACGTTGTAGATCTGCAGCCATTCGGTCAGAGTGCCGAACACAAACTCCTGCCGACACAGAGAGACACGCACCGATACATTTATCCCACACAACATGTAAAGTGTTTGCTTCTTAAACCAAGCTATCAATATACATACATGCAAATGACTACATATATATTTTCATATATGTATAAGTACAATGTGTATTGAACTGATCTGTCTTTCGCTCGAGTTTGCCTTAAAGAGAGTTCTTTTTTGTTGATTGCCAGAAAATCTGGAATTTTCTGGACATAAAACATCATTGTGAATTTCTAAGCTAAAGCTAATGGATGTCACAAAGCTGCTACTGTAAAAGAGAAAGCTATTTATGTCTCTGTAGCCATTTCCAACATTTAATTTCCCAATTCTTAATTTTTGTCCCTATAAATTTTAAAACTTTGTGCATAAATGAAATTAATATTAGCTGATTTTATTTTCTATTTATTGCTCTTTTATTTGATTTCCAATCAGATCATGTATACGTGTGTGTGTGTGTGTGTGTGTGTATATTCCACTGTCATTATCCTTCTATTTGTATAACACCACCTGTTGTGATTTGCACATTTCCACAATGGGGTCAACACAGTCTCTAATCTTATTTGTCCAACCTATCTTTGCCCCTCTAGCCATGTCTAAGCTTTCATCAAATATAAATATCAAATATAAAAATACACATCAGATGGCGTAAAGACATGAATCTTAAGTGTAAATCATCACATTGTGTATGTACCACAGCAGCAGAGCCACAAAGGCCGACACAGAGGACATAGCGCAGGTTGAAGCGATCCCCGATCACACCGCTCAGATACAGACCCTGTGTGGACAAAACAAAAACACTTACTGGATTACTTCAAAAACTTCACATTAACCTTACACTGTGAGCGCCAAAGCCAATATTTGCACTTTGCCTTATCTCCGTGTTGCCTCCTTCTGAGAAAAGGTGTGGCAGAGTGGGAGCAAACAACACCGTCTCCTTCCTACTTTGTTTATTTTCAGCTTGTATTACATCCCTGTTATTCATTTGCTTAATTCACAATGAGGGCCTCTTTGTTTCTTAAGTATTTATTGACTTGGGTATCAAAAGATTTCACAGTTATCACTCACAATGACTTACAAGATAACCAGTCACTAAGGAAGGCACTCATCTAATTTACTCAAGTTTCATTTACAAATTTGGCTGACTAATACTTATTTTTCCTAAAACAATCTAAAAATCAAAAAGCTGGTTCACGTCGAGAACCTCGTACTCTGCATCGTACTCACCACTGCATAAGAGAAGAGGAAGATGGAATCCAGAGCTCCCAGAAACAGCGTGGCCTGCTGCTCATCTGCAAACAGACGGTTGTCCTCCCACGTCTGAGAAGAGGCAGGAAACTATTCTATTATATCCATTTAATCTGCAGCCCCACAAACAGCTGGGAATTTGAATTCGTCAGCAGCACCACATTTTGGAAAAAACTAAACAACAGAACATAGCAGGCGCTCCGTACCTCGCTGGGGGAGAAGACGGCGGCGCTGTCATTCTGGAAGGACGGCGTCCACTGAGCGGAGATGCTCACTTTCACGTTGCTGAAGGTCTTCCTGGACGCATGCAGCAGCACGTAGCTGCAGAGACGGAGAGAACTCTTACTCGGGAGGGAAGCGCATCGCATGCAAAAAGACTGAGCGGGGCTTCACATAGTTAAAAACTACTCCACGAGAGTGAAAGTTATAACACAGTTTGCAACAAGAGTTTGGAATAAATATAGCATGTCACAGAAAGAAAGGATTTGGAGAAAAATGCAGTTTCAATAAAAGATATTGTTAAAAGTAAAGGACTCAATGGATCTTTAACTGCAGCATTTTGCACTATAGTAAAAAGTTAAAGTTATCCAGGTCAAAAATAAGGCCTGCACACATCAAAGAAGAAAAAAAAAAAAAAAAAAAAAAAAAAAAAAAAAAGAGAAAAATACAAT
>OMNM01034509.1:9229-23002 GCA_900302745.1 Parablennius parvicornis | reverse complement strand
TTAATTTTGTTAAATAGGCGAGTTTGTGACGCGTCAGCATTTGTCAGATTTCACGTTAATTGCCGGCTCGGGTTCAAAGAGGCCACAAGATGTGACTACACGTCGTCGACGTCACAGACGCAATCAAACCCGGCGAGGTTAAAAATTCCCATAATTTACAGATAAATCTCCCGGTCACAGATCAGCCTCGTCTCGCCAGCTCACTGCCAGTTTTGGAGAACAATCTCCTCAATCCTTCTCAACAATGTTTGAAACTGTATGAAACTCTCAACCCATTGCCTGATGTGGAAGGTTCCCCGTGACCCTGCATCACGTGCAGATTAGACACATTCAAGCCAAAGCTTTTAGGTTGTATGATGTCTGTGAATTCTGCAGATTCTGCTAATTCTATCTTATCTATTATTCAGTCATACTTAAAGATACATGTGTAAAGTCTTTCATGAACGCCAATAATTCAATTCAATACGTCAGAATAAAGAAATGCATTTCAAAGTCAACAGTTGCAGCAAAATCCCATGATTATTACTATTTTTTTTGTTTCTTCACTTCATTCAAAAGTAAATAATAAAATAAAAAATTAACAGTCTTAACAACCAAACTTCCGAATCAACACTTATTGACATAAAAGGAGCAGAAGAGAAGATTGCTCTTAGAGTATCTGCCCCTTTGTTGCATTTCAGTTCCTTTAAGGCTCATTTACAGTCCCATAAGAACAAGAAGACAGTTCAGCAGTGACGTCAGCCAGCTGCCGAAGAAAATGTTTGTTCGGCAGGACTGTTCATACTCACAGGAGAAGCTGCCGAACTCGCAGGCCACGCCCCCTTACATCAGGCCACGCCCCCTCACAGCAGCCACACGTCTGTGAAGCTTTGAGTGATGCGTTCGGGTGCACGTCAACTTGTCAGAAACCCTCGTTCCGACATGTAAACGAGCGGCGGCGCTCATACAGTGGTGACGTTACAAATGTAAATATGATTAAAATATGACTGATAGTCATTAGCGAGCTGGAACACGAGTGCACAGCACACATCAGTGCTGAAGTTTCAGCAGTGCGGCTCCACATAGTTCACCAGGACGGTCGGCACAGTCCAACCTAATTTCTTCTGCCAGAAGGAGCTGGACGAAGGAAATGACGTCATTTTGTTTAGCAGGGCTCCGTGCTGCCGAACCTCGTATGGAGTATGGCCTTTAAAAGTCTATTAATATTCAACCGTCTGAATATTTACAGATTTATATATATTTTTAATCATTTTATGTCCCGTATGTACAATAATTCCGGAAAGGAAGAGAAAAAAATAAATCAATAAACAAAAAATTAAAGAAACCAAAACCTTTCATTTTCATGTTCACTTATATCAAATATCTAACATCTCATTTGTATTCAAATCAAATGTTCATACTAACTTAACATTGCAGATTTTATATATATCTTATTCTGGAGAATGGACAGAACTTTTCGTGGTCTACTTCCTCCAGTCAAGCTGGATGAAATATCCTCAGCTGAATGACGCACGGAGGAAACGGCTGCTTCCCTCTGCACAGTCTCCATTAAGCCATACAATTAAAATTCCCCGATGTTGCATGGAGCGGTGCGATAATGTAGAAGCGATGTAGGCTGAGTGAATGAAGTGCGCGGCGTTGTGTGGAGGGCGCCAGGAGGGAAACAATGAGGAGCGTGCACATGCTAGAAAACTGCAAACGCTCCCCATGAACGCCCACGCAACATCTCCACGCTCGCTCAACGCTCTCATTTTGTTCCCAGACAAAACCAAATGACTTCTCTCTCAAACACACACACACACACACACACACACACACACACACACACACACACACACACGCACACACAAACAAATTCTCACACAAAGTTTCTCGCACCAAAACTCAAACACATTATTCCTCTTTAATACCCCCATCCAGGCGTGGGGCCCAAACACTCGGGCCCACACCTTGAGCAGGCAGCCGTGAAATGGGGCCCCTGTCTGTTAACTGTTGGCAGGCCTGGTGGAAATAGCAGAAGCGTGGTCCTTGTTAGGACTGATGACGCTATCTGGATTTCTGTCTCCGGAGAACATACTTGGCTGCTGCTGCTGCTACTGCAGAGAGGCCAGGAAAGTAGCAATGAAACATGCCCAGGTCTGAGGCCAAAGGGTAAAATATACGTGGCCTACTCAACCTATTAGATTACATCACCACAACACTATCATTTGATAACAAGTTGATACGTGGATCTGATTCTCTGTTACAGTATCAGCAGCTATGACAACACTAGCTGACCTGGAGGTCATCCAACCCACTGGCCTGCACTGACCAGCAAGGCTTGACCACATAATTCACTTGACCTGCGGCGCATCCATCCCCTCCCACCCTCTTTCTCTTCCGCTGTTCTGAAGCAGAGGCAGATCAAGGGGTGGGTGGGTGATGGGTGTGATGGTGACAGGAGAGCAGAGGGAGAGAAGAAAATTCCTGAGTGCTTAAATCCCTTCACATCCACCCTGGAATCACAGAATCCAGCTCGCTTTCTGCCCACACAAACCAAGCCCCTGTGACACCCCTGGAATGCTGAAGCTTTTTTTTCCCCCCAATTTAAGTAATTACCACAGCGGTCACGGTGCTCAGAACAGAGACCGTGACCCTGGGCATTGCGAAGTGACAGCCTGTGTAGCTGAGGCAGCATTCAGCTTTATGCTGCCTAAACCAGACCTGCCGACAAATTCATCACTGATTTCCCCGCAGTGGCCCTTATATGGTCGGTATAAAGCCTGCCGCCTGGTGCATTGTGTCATTTCAGGATACCCCACATTCCCATGGAGTGTATTGGAATGTTATAATTATTCATTTCAGTGACAAACGTTTTTTACTTAGTATGTATTCTTTATTACAGTTACTTATTTTTTATTTACTCACTCTTCTCACAGAAATTGTTTTATGAATTTCTCCTAATTTTTGGCCGAATATTTGACACTGTATTCTTTTCTGCATCATAGTTAACAAGCTACAAGCGTTTGATCAATCCCTCCTAGTCCTCAAGAGGAGAGTCCTCGTACAGCAAGAAGTCTTTGTGTATGCTCATGTGGCACTTTACGTCAAGAAGCAGACTGTCAGTCTGGTGCACCAGGACATTTTCCAGAAAACTGGTCATTTTTCCAATCATAAATAAGTTGAGTCATTGTTACAACAAAACACACTCTGCAAGTACTGCATGCAGTAATACCATCATCATTAGTGTGTGTGCGTGGTCGCACGTCATTGGGGGAATGTACATAATTTGGTGCAATATTTTCAGACTGCTAAAGCACATTACATGTTTTGTCACACTATATGAGTAGATGCTAATTCTGAAATCATTCTGAAGATACAAAATGTGGTTCTTTACAGATTCCATGACAAATTCTCTTTATCTGAATGATGCCAAGTGATTGAATACATGTTTTTATTCCATTTTCTTTTGCAGACTTGTTACTGTCATGAGCAAACAGCATGTGGTTGAACTGTTTCTGAATCTGTTTGTTTTTGCCTCCAGGTATGAACTACTGTACTTTTCATGGCAATCTGTCACATCTTTGCTAGCTCATCAACTTTTAAAAGAGCAAGCTTGCATTATTTTTTTTATTTTTAAAGACAGCTGATGTCTTCATTTTCCACCCAGTGAAACCAGAGTGTAACAACTACTAATAAAAACTTCAGGTGTAAGAACACAAATGAGATAGTTAATTAAATTGCTTTACATGAAACTTAAATGATTTTGGAACTTTTAAGAACTATATACCTGAAAAGTGGTCATTTTCAAAAATGCAAGTTGTCTGAATGGTACTGTATATGACATACAAAATACACTCTTGTTATACACTGCTCAAGAAAATAAAGGGAACACCTTGTGGCAAGAAGGTTTGTTGTGTCTCCCACCACAGTGTCCAGAACATGGAGGAGATACCAGGAGACAGGCCAGTACACCAGGAGACGTGGAGGGGGGCGTAGGAGGGCAACAAGCCAGCAGCAGGACCGCTACCTCCTCCTTTGTGCAAGAAAGAACAGGAGGAGCGCTGCAAGAGCCCTGTAACATGACCTCCAGCAGGCCACTGATGTGCAGGTTTCTGCTCAAACTGTCAGAAACAGACTTCACCAGGGTGGTATGAGGGCCTGACGTCCACAAGTGGAGCCTGTTCATACAGCCCAACACAGTGCAGGGTGCCAGAGAACACCAATATTGGCAGATTGGTCATTGGTGCCCTGTGCTCCTCACAGATGAGAGCAGGTTCACGCTGAGCACATGTGACAGACGTAACAGAGTCTGGAGACGCCATGGAAAACGTTTTTCTACCTGCAACATCCTCCAGCATGACCGGTCTGACAGTGGCTCACCATTGGTGTTGGAATGGCGGCACAGCCCTCCATGTGCTAGCCAGAGGTACCCTGACAGCCATTAGGTCCTGGGATGAGATCCTCAGACACATTGTGAGACCAGATGCTGGTGCAGTGGACCCTGGGTTCCTTCTGAGGCCTCATGTGGCTCAAGTGTGTCAACAGTTCTTCAATGGTGAAGGTATTGATACTATGGACTGGCCTGCCCGTTCCCCAGACCTGAATCAAACTGAGCACATCTGGGACATCATGTTTCGTTCCATCCACCAACTACAAGTTGCACCACAAACTGTCCAGGAGTTGACTGATGCTTTGATCCAAGTCTGGGAGGCCATCCCTCAGGAGAACATCCGCCGCCTCATCGGAAGCATGCCCAGGCGTTTTAGGGAGGTCCTACAGGCAGGTGGAGGCCACACACACTATTGAACCTCATTTTAACTTGTCTTGAGGAATTTTCGCTGACGTTGGCTCAGCCTGCAATGTGATTCTCTACTTCTATTTTGAGTATGATTCCAAATCCAGATCTTTTTCATGTTATTCTGTTCTCAACTCACTCTACTATATATTGAATAAAGACTTTCAACTGCAATATTTCATTAATTGTGATCTCGGATGTGTTATTTTAGTCTTCCCTAAATTTTTTGAGCCGTGTATTTATGTGTGGGTGGGCTTTTTTCTATCTTTGTGTCAAGTCATTTTGAACATGTTTTGATAGTTCGCAGACATTAAGTCCAAACCAGCTACATACAAAAATATCTGTTTTCACTTGAAGCCAAATACTGTTGTAGTTCACATGCTATGGTAGAAAGAGAGTGCACTGTGCAAGAGTTTTCACTGACTCTTCTATCATCCTTACATGCAGTGGCAGTGACGTAAACCTTATTTTACTCCCGACACCAGCCACCTGTAATAATCTTCAAAGCCATCGCTGGCGGTATGTCTGCGGTCCGACACAGAGTCGTGACCTCGACCCTGCCGCGGTTCCTCAGCCCTCAATCTGGGTGAGGTTCATGTTGCCGTCCGTCCAGTAAAGATCCTGTTTCACCGCAGGTGTTCAATCAAAGTGCTGCCTGGTGCACGTCTGGACTCCAGCGCCGTTAAACGCCTGACTGGCTGTAAAGAGCCAGCCAGTGATAAAACTGCACGCGTGTGCCAGGGCGCGATGGTGGGGCCTCTTCAGCAGCACATCTGAGCCTTGTGGCCAGAGGTGTCATCCAGGGGATTCACTCAGACTCCTCCAGGGCCTTCCTCCTTTCTCTCCTCCTCCTCTTCCTTTTTGTTCCCCTGTGCTTGTAATTGAAAATGTATTTATTGCAGAGCCAGAGGCTGGACTGAGGAGAGGGAGGTGCTGCAGCTTATGAAGATGTGGTTGAGGTGAGGGCTGCAGGGTTTGGCTTCTCGTCAGAACCACCAACTCACTTACACAGACAATTTTTTTCTCTCTATTCTTTTTTGGACCCTTTCTTTGTTTACTGCTCCCTCACATACTTCTCTCTTCTAACTCCTCTCAGTTTGCTTGTGTTTCCATTTTTTGCCCTCCTGTTTCTTTTATCCTTTGTTTCTTTAAATCATTCTTCATTGGGCTTGTGTAAAGTTCAGTTCAAATGTAAATGTGACCACTTGGTTACAAGTTCAACGCTGCCAATAGCAACTAGTTCAAAAGACAAGTTTTGCCCATTTAAAATCCTGTTTTTAGAGTCTTATTTAATGATGCTGAATATTGCCTGTACATAAATACACAGGATCCATCAAAATAATTTCTCTATCATGTGATTTGGTTGGAATTGGTCGGATTGGATCATACATATCCTGTCATTTTGTCAAATCATGCAATTGCTGTGGAAAGATTAAAAAACAAAACAAAAAAAAAAACCCTTCTCTGATTTATCTGTTTTATTGTGATCATCTCAGTCTTCAAATTGATTTGATGTCAAACATTTTTTTCCTTCCTTTGGGCACCATTTCATGATGTTTGCCCGAAATGTATCAAAAGTTGTGTAAATTCAAAATAATCTTTTAGGTGAAGAATTTTGTATTTCAAAATAATATAATAAAATAATATAATAAAATACACTTCTTTTATTGTAAAATGTGGACAAAAAAAATCTGTTGATGTTAACATGAACCTAACAAGAAACAGAAAATAGAAATCTGGTTTCGCATTCAAAATGCACAAACGTAAGCCGTCAGAGCTGTTAATAAATCGAAGCAACTTTGTATACGACAAACAGATATGTAGAAATTTTGAAATCTAGAAAGACACTACTCTTGAAAAGTGAGATGTTTTCTTCACTTTTCTAAACTTTATTTCATTTAAATTACATGAGAAAACATAATATCAGCACCATCAAATGTCCTGGTTCCTTTCTTGATAACTTGGACCAGAACTCCCTGCAGTGACAGCTGGGAAATAGCGGGCTGGTCCATTTCGTGTGCTCAGCTGTGATGTTTCTGCCACAAGGAGGCGCTGCTGTAATGGTCAACAGCTTTGTGTGTAAAAATGTGTTATTTGTTTCCAATTCCGTTCTAAATTTGGGTTTGTGCAATACGTTATCTACGTTTCATAAAAGGATAATGCATGTTGTTAATATTGGCATTAAAGGATTTCTATTTCACGCAGCCCTGGCATCCAGCCATTTGTGTTCAGTTGTTCTGGTATGGTTATTGAAACGGACTCCACTACTTCCTGAACTCAATACGAGCTCCTTTATTTCCTGTCTTACATCATTGGTCAAACTGATTGATCCAGGTGTGTCTGACCATTGTTGTTATCACTAGTGAGGTGAGACACACCTGGAATAAATATATTTGTCCCATAATGTAAGACAGGAAATAAAGGAGATAGAATGGAAAGCAGTCCAAGATGTACCCCACCCTCGCCCATAGTGAGCTGGGGATTTGATGGATGGATGAATGGATGGATGGAAAAGAGCTGTATTGAGTTCAGGAAGTAGTGGATCTGGACATAAAGCTCAATGTAGCACTGCAACACCAAGATTATTTTTCACCAGCCGCCACTGGCTGCCTGTCATATGCGGATTTGGATGAAATGAAGGTGTGAGGGCTTTTGTGAAGAAAAAACAAAAAAGCAACCAAACTGAAAAGAAGGAAGACAGAAATATTTGTTGTGTCTATCAGGAATTCCATGTCCTTAGTGTCCTTCGTGTACCTGCAATCCCTGGTAGCCTGAGCAGTCGAGTCTCATGCTTCCCATTAGACGTTCGACTAGAACAAAACTGCAAGACAGAAATGGACTTTCCCTGAACAGAAAACTTGAGGGGCCCCTCATAAAGTGTGATTATGTTTTACGAGTTCCCCTCTCATTCCCAGGTCTGAGAATGGTGCAGCCACCGGGTCTCCATGCTTTATCAGACCTGTGTTTGGGGAAGAAGGAGGAGAACGAGAGGTAAATGAAGTGCTGGGAGCTTTCGCTCTCAAATCCTCTCAGTGTTTGTGCCGGCACTCGGTAGGAAGACATAACACGAAACATATGTCATATGGATTTTCGGTTTTGTTTATTTGTTTTGTATGTTATGGCCACACCTGGTGTTTTATTCCTAAATTTGATATTTTTGAAAAGAGTTTTGCACTGGACACTACCAACTTCTGTTAAATTAAAGAGACTGCCACGTTCTGTTTCATAGCAAATTGAACAGTGGTCAATGTACTACACTTTTGGCTTTAGATTTCAGGTAAAGCATCCAAATGAAAATGTGTTTCTTACTTGCATTCTGTGAACTGTGCAATATCTTTTAAGTAAGCTTGGTTAAAATCCAATACAATACAGTTTGAAAGGTGTCCTGCAAACGGCCTGATTTGCTTCTTATGGTTTGGCAATACGTTTTTATGTATATTATATTTGAAAAAGTACCTCCTTCCAATGAGAAAATGTTTCCTCTTTTGAATTTGTGTGGTCGGCACCAGGAAAGGCCATAGGGCATCTGTAGTGTGGCCTTGTAGCTCCGTCCCAACATCTGTCTCTGCTTTGACCCAGTCCATCACTAAAGTACTGAAAACCATCAGCAGATTTGCTTGAGGCAGCATAAAATGTGATTCCCTATTCTTCAGTATTTTTTTGTCAACAGAAATGCAGTAACATCTGCAGAGCATTGCAAACTGTGTCTCTGAAGAGGTCTTCGGAGGGCAGAGGGTGTGGGATGGAGAGGGCATGACTAAAAATTATCCACAAAAGAATTTTAGGCACAGCGGTAGCTCTTGGCTGGGAATACTATCACTTGCATTCTCTGTCACTGCTTTCGAGACCTGCTGGCTAAAAGAAGAAAATACACCACTCCTGGAATCTGTCAAAATGTCGGCGAAGATGGAGTAGTTAAAAAGAAAAGAAAAGAAAAAAAACCTTAAAAGCATATTGTTTAACTATGAAATGAAAAAGAAACAAAAGCCCCTCCTTCAGATGCCTGATTGGCCAAGGATACACACAGCATGACACTGTTTTTTCTGAAATAAGATAGTCTGCACTGCGATGAAATGATGGCCGCTAGCATTGTCTGCATAGCAATTCTTTGACTTCTCTATGACGAATCCCAGTAACACCGACATTTGGCAGCCCAAAGTGGGACGCTTTGCACTATAGAGGGCTCCTGCACATGAGAAGCCAAAGGGAACCTTTAAAAAACGAAGAAAGATGTAATGCAGCTTTTTTATGCTCATTCTGGGTCTGTGATAGCTGCAGTGGCATGGATTTGTATCCCAGCTACACTGAAAGGACTGCTGAACTGGATGGAGCTTTAAAGTGAAGCAAGAAAGCTCTGGAAAATCGGCCCTCAAAGGCACATTTGAACTGGAAAGCATTTCTTTTAAGCTGTCACTCCTTGGTAGTTGACAATCCTATTATGGCACCAACTTATTGTAATTAAGTAGGAGACGATATATATGAGCAAAAAACAGTCACTCAGCCATCTAAGATACAAAGAACCTTGTTGTTGTTCTATGTTCTGTGTTAAACAAAGTGCTGAGTGTCCAACTCACCTTATTTGCATTGACATGTGAGTGATGTAAAGGGTATCCAGAAGCCAATTTTCCTTTCTCCCCTCGTCCCTTCACTTGCAGGCGTCACTTTAAAGAGATGTAATGGAAAAACGGTTTATGGCTTTTCTTCTCTCCTATTTTTAGAGGTCGGAGAAATAGAGGCTTCAAAAGAATAAAGCTTGAGGTGGTAACGATCCCTCACCTCATCAACCCCTCTGCTTAAACTCTAAATATGGTTTGCACTGCTACAAATTGCACCCAAAGGCCGATATATGGCAGCTCGGAGAAGGATTGTGAGCCACAAGCCTATATGCTGCCATTTATTTGTTCGATAATAAGAGGATTGCATTTCCTTATTCTCCACTCTTTACACAAAAGAGAGCTTTTGAAGCAGGAACAGTTGATATCTGGATCCCTGATAGTGCCATCGGCTGCTATTGTTGTAAATGAGAGATGTCCTGAATTTCAGAAGTGATGACAGTAATACAAAGCTCCGTGTGCTCTTGGGGGTAAGAAGTTAGCGCGTGTGGCTTCGCAATGAAACCTGACCTTTGAACTCTGTTTTCCTGGCATATTACCTCACAGTGATTGTGACTAACCTTGTTTAACAGTTTCATTTGAAGCTATTAAAAAAAAAAAATGCAATCACCAAAAGTAAACAAATAATATGATTTTTTTTTTTGTTGTTTTTTGATTTTTGATATTGTGAGGTATAGGACTGGCGAGACCAGAGGTCAGAGTGCAACATCATCCGATACTCTCTTTACCATCTTTGATCTTCGTTATCGGTTCAATCTCTGTATTGGCTCGTCCTGTGTAACAAATGAAGTTGTTGACAGGGTCAAAATATCAGCAGTCAGACTGCTGACATGCTAAAGGCTCCATTAGTGTTTGTCCACACTTGGGGCAACAGCTTTGTTTGGAGGTGGCCACTCTGAAGAACAAGTCTACAGAGACTCCTCGGTATGATAATCATCATAGTCGGTCAGGAGGGAATACTCTGCACTATCTTCATCTCAGGGCTCTCGTCACTGCTGCTCGGTTTTCAGGCAATGGCAACTGCAGTGTGGTTTTACTACTCTTTTATTACTTTGAAAACAACACTGCTGCATATTCCAATTCTCAAAGCGTTTTTTGTTTGTTCTGGTTTCTACTCTACCTCATGGACATCACATTCACAAAGCATCTATGTCTTTTGCTAAGTATATTGTAACAGGAAACATAATTATTCCATGAACAGTGTTCTGTTATGCTGCAATGGAAGAAAAAATAAGAGTAGGTCATGTCCAAATATGTAGTAAGTATAGTGTAACCTGAGAAGACATAGAAGCCTAAAGTAGTTAGTGTCAGTGGATCAATGAAACTGTAAGACTTAAGAAAGTGAGAGGTCAGAAGAAATTATAAACTAGCAGATGCTATACCTGGTAGCTATTAATAAGATGTCTTTATCTAGAGAATATGCAACCAGCAAAGCTAAAACTGATATAATCTGTTTTATAGTCAAGCCCATGCAGGAAAATAAATTAGCCACATCTTTATAGGCCTTTTTTTCCCCTTTTTTTAATCCAGGGTTCACACTTTGTTTCCAGAGCAGTTATATTGAAATGAGAAATGAATCAATGTGTCTGTTTATGATGCCTTTGAAAAAGAAAAAATCAATACGTTAAAACAGATAATATGATCCTGCAAGAGCAGTCTAACAGTCATAGATCTTTGTTGATGTAGAGTCTTGGTTTTTGAGATCCACAGTCCCATGTGTTTTTAAAGTCTCCCTGCTACAACACCCTGAATTTTAATGCATTTATGCTATCAGGATTTCTAAAGAGTTTCATGTAAGATGTTGGCTCAACAGGACCATAATTGCACATTTCTGGAGACATTGGTTGAGAAACAAACAAACAAGAGAATGCTATCACAAACGCACCTCCTTCATCTTTCAATGCAGTGATCAGTTCAAATGTTTCCAGTAAGTCATCTTTGAAAGCTGCGTATGCTTGACTGGTCAAAATGAAACCTTTTTTATGGGAGCACACAACTGCTGTGGTACTTCTAAGCACAAATTAAACAGCGGCCATATAAGACGTTTTTTTCAAATTGTTTAATCTTCTCAAACTGATCACTTTTTCCATGTATGCAAGGTTGTTTGCTCAGCCATACTGTATTGTAAGAAATTCACTTCATTAAAAAGAATAAATAAATAAAAATTACCATATAAACAATAAATATCATACCTGAGCAGCCTGATTCTCAGTGTGCTCCTGTTAAATAGCATGTCTGCATGTGCACTTGAACTTACACTTAAAAAAAAAAACACAAACACGAAGGTAATATTTCCCACCAGGGGACTTCATAGCAGTCCTGGATCCCCCTCTGCGCTGGTGAGTGAGGCCTCAGTGATTTACATTCTGTGTGAAAGAGGGCTGCTGGCTGCGTCTCGCTGCAAAACACCACAAGGGAACCAGAAGTGGCCCATAATGAATTGGTGTTAATGAGCTGTTAACTCTGCTTTAGCCCAAACCACCACAGTCACCCGTGCTGCCTGCCTTCCAGAACAACACAAAAACATACTTCTTCACACTTTCACACAGAAGGGGAACGCATGCATTTGCTGAGAATGAAAGCAGTCTAAGTGAGTGCTCATTCAGACGTCACATGAACTTACAGACACACAGATTCTCCGACACATTCCCTCATACGCATGTTCACTGTCACAAACGCACACACATACTTGCACAAACACACATATATACACACTCTCAGTGCCAACACATACTCAGTCAATCAGCGTCTCACTCCCGGGCTAAACGGGCCCCTGGCTCAGAGGCAGTAAATCTTCTGCATGCTGACATGTACTTGTGGATGGCGTACACCCAGCTGAGTTGCTGAGCAGATCAGAGTCGAATAACATTTGCAAATAATTCTCACTGTTTGTTTTTCCCTGATGGAGCGCCAGCTGCAAGGGTTTAACATGTCTCACATGAGGTCAAGTGTCAGACAACAGGAGAAAAATATTAAGACTTTATTTTTGAAGTTATTTCCTGTGTTTCCTTATGATTACTACTCACTGTGTATCATAATTTCAATGTGTCTGCTGTGTGAATGTATACTCTGAACACTTTGGAAGCGTTTTCCTGAAATGATGCTGATGGAGTGGAATGCTTTTGGTTAAGTTGGTATGCTTGCATTTGTATATTCTCACTCTTATTCCCTCTATTCATTTTTGAGAGTCAAAGTCATTAATCAAAAGAAAATGACTGTTAAAATATATACACGGGAACCAAAATGCACTCAAGAAAATACACACCAAAGCCTCTTTATTGCTTCAACTTTTAACAACAATACTAATGCACTCATAATGATTATTGCCATTTACATCTTCTTGTTTGTATTGTTCCAGAGTGACCAGCACAGACGTGTTCATAACTGTAACTGGTGCCATTGTTGAGACAATTTACCTCCCTATTCTTTCCAGGAAGAGAAAACTAATAAAAGCACATTAAAAACAGTCAGTTATTTACACTGGCCTTTGCTGAGCCTTTCCATGACAATGGTGCATCAACTTTGTGTTCATAGGATTTTAGGAATGATGTCATCAGTCACGAAACGAAGTGAATTGCAGTTCTCAATTCGTTGTCTGTTTATATCTACACAAACACAATCAACATAAATTCCCTAAAGGTTTTACTTGGCAATTAAATGACTTTGACTCTGGGAGCCTGTAGCTGTTGAGACAAGATCCTGGCCTGCCCTCTGTGAGGAGGACAAAGGCACTCTCTCTGCGCCCGCACAAGGCTGACTGTGAGCAAATCATCCCAGTGCTGATGCTGAGCCAGATAAGCCTGCTCTACACTTCCTCACACACA
This sequence comes from Parablennius parvicornis, assembly GCA_900302745.1. Taxonomy (NCBI): domain Eukaryota; kingdom Metazoa; phylum Chordata; class Actinopteri; order Blenniiformes; family Blenniidae; genus Parablennius; species Parablennius parvicornis. Next base: position 9,788 of record OMNM01034509.1, on the reverse strand, counting down.
GTTGCTGCCACATACACACTCACACACGTAGCCCTGCCTCCCGCTGCCTGCCTCTGCTGTGAGAAACTTAGTACAGGAAAAAAAGGTTTGTGTTTGCAGTGTTTGACTCACCTGAGTGTGTGTGTGTGTGTGTGTGTTGTGAATGTGTGTGTGTGTGTGCATGTGTGTGTGTGTGTGTGCATGTGTGTGTGTGTATGTGTGTGTGTATGTGTGTGTGTGTGTGAGTGTGTGTGTGTGTGTGTGTGTGAGAGTGTGTGTGTGTGTGTGTGTGTGTGTGTGTGTGAGTGTGTGTGTGTGTGTGAGTGTGTGTGTGTGTGAGACTGAGTGTGTGTGTGTGAGTGTGTATGAGTGTGTGTGTGTGTGAGAGACTGTGTGTGTGTGTGTGTGTGTGTGTGTGTGTGTGAGTGTGTGTGAGTGTGTGTGTGTGTGAGAGTGAGTGTGTGTGTGTGAGTGTGTATGAGTGTGTGTGTGTGTGAGAGACTGTGTGTGTGTGTGTGTGTGTGTGTGTGTGTGTGAGTGTGTGTGAGTGTGTGTGTGTGTGTGTGTGAGAGTGTGTGTG
>OMNM01034507.1:0-13761 GCA_900302745.1 Parablennius parvicornis | reverse complement strand
TATTAAACCCACATGGTACTTTGACTTTTTTTTATTGGGATCACCAGATTGAGTGTACTGTAGGTTAAAGTTGTGATCAGCACAAATGTAATAACACTTTTATGTAATTGTTTTTGTTGAGAGTAAAACCACTCGCTATTTGCCAGTCGTTTATGATTAATGTGTTGTGAACATATCGATATCTCTGAACAAATCGCTGGTTATATTTCCCACCTTGATAGCACACACTGATATCACTCCCTTTATATTCATATAATGAGCCTTGAACATTTTTCCACTGCTACCTCGATTGCTCTGATAAATCATAAAACAAGTCTTAAAAGAAAACCTGCAGTTTAATCAGTTACATACAAAGCCCTACATGACCTCTGATATATGTTGCTATAAATTACTATTTAATGTCCACAAATCGCTTTTTTATGGTCACAAATTATCATCATTACTATTTTGTGGCATCAAATGACTGTTTTATGACAACAAATTACTATTTTGTGCTCTGAAATTACTATTTCATATCATTGAATTACTATTCGGTGGTCTGAAATTAATATTTTGTGGCAACAAATGGCTATTTCTTTTCCACAAGTTACTTTTTCATGACCACAAATGACTACTTTCTGGCCTCAAATGACTATTTTGTGGCCACAAAATACTAAATTGTGGCCATGAAATATTAATTTGTGGCCACAATTTAAATTTAAAGTATTCCTTCAGATGTCGTGTCTGGGTCTCCGTAGTCACAGAAGCCGCCTGCACAACAAATGGAGCGAAGACTGTAATTGTTGATAAATAGAGAACAAGAAATTAATCGGTCAAACTAATTAACAAGTAATTAGCTGTTAACCTTCATTCCATTATACACCTGTGCAGCAATAGTTAATCTGCGAAGCAGCCACTCACTCACTCACTCGCTCTCTCACTCACTCACTCACTCACTCACTCACTCACTCACTCACTCACTCACTCACTCGCTCTCTCATTCACTCACTCACTCACTCAGTCATTCACTCACTCACTCACTCACTCACTCACTCACTCACTCACTCACTCACTCACACAGCACAAGAGTCGAGCTACTCAGCTCATACACTGAGAGGACTTTGAATGTTCCCGCTGAGCGTACTTTTAAAATTCTGTATTTGCCACATGATCAGAGGCCATGTTCCAATTATATTTGTGTCACTAAATTGCCAGTGACTCTGAGGGCAACTGTCTGTATGACAATGTGTCCTAACTTATTATGTTATGATTTCTATATGGCCATATGTTCCACAAAGCAGTGTTGAGGATACAATATAGGAGATTTATAGAAGATTCTTCTGGATCTATATAGATACAGAATAATTTCAATTATTGCATGTAAATGAATAGTGATATGTCACTAGATGTACATAAATTCAAGAGCATTCAACAGAGATCAACAAAATTAGATTATATGAAATTCCACATCTTTCATCAAAATTCCAGTTTATTTGTTTTTTTAATTTGTTATTATGTTTGGAAATAATTTTGACCACAATTGAAGCTCCAACACTCACTCAGACAGTTGTGGCATCATTCTGTTGTATCTTGTAACTATTTAGCTCCATCTAGTGGGCTTTTCAGGCATCTGAATAAAGATTTGGGTTAGACCTTTCAGGAGTTGCACTTTTGGGACTCTTGACACAGTTTAAAAAATGTAACAGACTGAACTATTTGCATATAATTCAAAGCAATCCCCCAAGAAAAAGTTTATCTTAAACATACTGAAAAGGTACATTTTAACTTTCAATCAAGTTTTGCATTTTTCTTTTTTTTTTTTTACAGGTAAAATCCACTTATTTTCTTTTTCACCAGCCAGACAAACCTTACCACAGTCTGCAGTGAAATCCCCCTCACATGCATACATACATACTGTAAGAATACAAGGAAAAATAGCAATCCTGGCCTAAATATATCCCAGTGACTGTGAAGAGTTTAAATGAAAGTCAATATTATTGAGGCTCAGCAATGAGGCAATATTTGAATTTCAGATGAGTCTCAGACGGTGGAGAAAGAAAGCATTCAGTCACCCAGACAAGAGGCTACACGAATGATGAAGAAGCGCGTGTCTGACAAATAGTCCGGACATTATGCTGAAAGAGAAACACTGTTTCTGCGAGTGGGAAATGGGATAATTGATCCAAATGAGGAAAGTGTGACCCAGAGCACTTTGTGAGAAGCAGTGTGAAGCAGAATGTGAGTAGTGTTAATGCATCACCTTCAACAAGGTAGGAACTCAATGTCCTGCCTGGTTAAATGTAACAATGCACAACTGACCTGATGCAGTGAACAGAATTATTGAAAATCGGCAGTAGCTGCTTTTAGAAAAACCTTAATTTGTGTCTCCTCGCAGTAGTTATAATGTTTTACAGCATTCAGAATACAAATCACCGCTGAATTCCAGTCCCCCCACAAAAATCATGAATTGTAATCTTAATTGTTGGCTGTCTCGTCGGTAATAGCTTCTCCCCTATCTCCCCTATTCAGTGGTTCACCCTTCCATATTTATTTTCCTGCGTTGACGGTACGTTCCAGCTCTGAGTGGGGGATTACACGCCTGGCTTGGCCTACATCCTACAGCCTCTGCAGAGACTACTGCTGCTGCCACCCACCACACCAACCTCTGCTGCAGGGCGGGGCGGGGCTACCAGCATGGCTTTAGCTGTGGGCTCTCAAACGATCCAGGACCAGGCGCCATGCTGTGCCACCCCTCGAGCCGACCCCCAAAACACCCTGAATACAGTAACCGCAACTGAGCTGCAACATTGTTCTACAGTGTGGCGGAGGATGTGCAGATGCTGGTTTTCTGTCTGAACATGAGTGGAAGCTGAATTAAGACGCCGTGCAGGACACAGGTCAACAGGTTCAACTAGGTGTAATTTTGATGTATACCTGCCGAGAAGTTTTTTTTTTTTTTTTTAACTTGTCAGTGCTGAAGAGAGGATTAGTGGATTTGAGTGTAATTGCTCTCACTCCATAGAGGCCTCACGTCTTTCAACTAGATTGATAGATTTTAAGAAACATGTCTTTATAAATGTGATGATGATCGTTTGGCTGCTTCTTTTTGGTCCTGATTCAAGAGTTGGGACAAGTTTTATGTCCAATTCCCTTCTTAACCCCAAATATAAACCTTGACCTTTGATTCACCAGCTCGTTACTTTCGCTCGTTACTTTGATTCACCAGCTCCACAGCTGTCATTTTATCATTCACTCCAATCTTTCTATCACCATTTCTTGTAGTTTTAGCTGCTTTACAGTTTTCCACATGACATTTTGCTTGTCTTTCTCAAACAAAACAAACCTACAGATAAATCAGGTCGGATAAAACCTTGTACCATCCCCACAGACCTTTATTTCTTTGTATATAACCCTGGTTCATTTGCTTTTGGAATCTCATCCTTTATCAATTAAACCGTTCTTTCATTTGATTGTCTCTTTTGTCGCATTGAAATTACCAGATGTGCAAAATACAAACAAGACAAATCAGTTCATTCACAGATAATTTTGTAAATGTTTGAGGGAGCCACTACAGAGGCGCTGTAGGCTGAAGAACAATAATCTGTCCTCAGGACCACCACTGCCCCCACTTTTTTATAAGTATATGTCAAAAATGGCAATGCTGCTTTTCAGCACTGGGGGTGACAGTGAGTCACTTCTTAGATTGTCACTTCTTGTAAATATCTTATTTATGTGGGTATGTAAGTATTGGAATTTAAAAGTGAATAAAAAAAGATGAAATAAATGGTCATATTAATCATCTGGTAAATAAAGATTAAGTATGACCCCTTTGTGGGGCAATAGGGCGCGTATGAATGAACATAGATTATAATTTATACATTAACATTGTTGGAAAGTATCTCTATCAACTATTCTATTACATCCTAGGACCTTGGCACCACTGAGTGCTACAGTCGAATGATCATGTTTTTTATCAGTCATAAAGACTACCCTAAATGTGGATTATGTATAAAGCTGGGTGTATGAATAACATCATGATTAGCATTTTCATTATGCAATTTTGCATATTGCTGAAGCACATAAGCACAATTATACCCTAAGAATGAAAAAAATTATGAACATCTTGTATCAAACATTCCATGTTTTCATCCCAATTTAGTGTTTTAACAGAGTTAATGTTTCCAGCTTTGACTTAAGTAATCTGAACAATGCACTGATTTCGGTGGGTTTTTTTTTTTTTTTTTTTACTGCCTGAACTCAAAGCTCTCTCGAACACCCTTCAGGAAGTTACCGATTTGAAATGAAATTTCAATATCAAAGTTTTCTTAGAATCTACCAACTTATGCACAGACGGAAGCATCAAACAGCGCAACAGGGAAGAAGACAGAATATCTAATAATCAGGCTCACCAGGAGGCTCGTGGTCATTACTAAGAATTGTCTTGAAGTTATTTTTTTTATTTATTTTCTTTTTTGGAGCTTTACAGATAATCTCTCTTTAGTAAATCTGGTGCAGGATCCCTGAAATCGGCTAATTATTGCAGCGAGGCCAAGGCCGGCCCGGCATAGTGAGAGGCGAACGGCAGAAATTAGAAATGAGATTACCATTTTCCATCTGCAGATACATAAATACAGTAAATACCACTGCTTATTGGGTTTCTCAGTGGGGGAGAAGCTACTGACCTTATCATATAAGATGCAGTGGCGAGTTGTGCTATTATCTCCAGTAATGAAGCTGTAAAATGTATGGCTGTGAGATTGGAGGCAGTGCGGCTATAAATGTAACGCCGAACAGAGAGGGGGGAGCTGCTCTGTGACTTAGCTGAAGATTAATGCGCCATCTCCAGCTGTACAAACTACTAAATGTGTCATTTCCTGTATGTTTTTTTTCTGTTAGCGGTTGACTGACTCCTCACAGAAATGATTTTTAATGAGACTTTCCACAAATTAAAATGAATCTTTTTGCTGGCTGGTATGTCCTGATTACAAAGTTTGCACAAAATTGGCAAGTTTTTTTTTTTTTTTTTTTCTCCCATCCCCGAAGCTGCGTTCCTCTATGCAAATTCTCCTTTAAAATGGCACAAGTCATATTGTAGTACCCCGGAGAAGGTCCCCGGAGTTCAGCGGCGAATGTAAAACATGGAGCCACGATTCCCACACTCCTGCTTGATTGAAGAGATGTTAATTACAATCATCTCATCTCCTTTGGTTGATTTTAATTCGCACTCGGCGCATTTGACCCAATTTCCTTTTAATGAAGTTGGCATTTTCAGTAAAGTTCAGAAGCCTGAACTGTTTTCGGTGGGGAGACAACTTCGCAGCGAGTTCACTGTCATGTATCATTGTTCAAAATGCTCCAAATGTCAACGCTGCTTTTTGTGAGTCTCGGGACAAACTTAACACCTCCTCTACCCCTTTGCAGATGAATGAATTACCCCATCCAGCATCTGGGGAAACAAACCGTGGCTTGTTTGTAATGTGTGTGACTGCAAAAGCTTCAACCCGCCTCGTTTAAGCACTCAGTTGTCATCAATAGCCGCTTGTTAGCAAATCCTCCACAATTACTCTTCAGCGGGGTATAAGGTGACTGTCCCCCCGCATTGTGTAAGTCATATTCTGTGACAAATGTCTTCATTCTCACCAGTTTTTATAACGCCCTGGCAGTACTTCCCACCTAATCTTGACACTTCCTCTCCTCTCCTCTGTCGCTGAGGGTTTTTTTGTGCCGTGAGGACGAACTCTAAGCTCTTAATTGCAGGTGGTTGTGTGTGTATGCTTTTCTCAATCCCAGCCCCTTTTGTTCAGGAGAAACAAAGGTGCCCCCCTTTTTTTCCCTCCCTTTTCTCTCTTTTTCTTCCCCTCCCTGCCTTGACTCTCAGAAGTAGTGTGGGGATGCAGAAAGGATTAAGTCAACATTTCTCATGACCTCTCGGGCCTGAGGTTGAAGTGGAAGCCTGCGCAGCGCTAACAAATCGCGACCCCGGTTTTTATCAGCGGCACACAGCGGGAGGAAAATGAACAAAATACACACCGACAAAGCTGGACGCGCAGACAAAGCCTCCCAGTTTTATTGTGTCGCTTGGAATCAGAGCAGTTAACGTTTAGACGTTTCCTGAAAACAGTAATCAGGTGCGGATAAAATTCTCCACACAGCGACTCTGGAAATCTCTCCCGCTGAGACCGAATGAGTCATTCCACACGGAGCGGGCTGCTACTGTTAACTGTTGCTGTTCATTTGTTTCCCATTACAGAAGCTCCATTTTAGCTAATTAGTCTTGACAGTAACTTTTCCCTGCGGCGTTGATTAGATCTAATTAATGACTGCAGGCAAGATGGAGGACGGCAGCCCTGAAGGAGGCATTTTCACACATCAATGAGTCATTGAAACTATTCTTTTTTTGACTGCACTTTTTTTTTTTGTCTGAAAAGCTGAATTGATATTCTCCTCCAGGTTTTCTGGTGTTATAGCATCATTCTATCACATCTGTAGATTTAATTTGATGTAGTCGTCCCCCAAACACAACTTGCACACCAACTCCAGATTTGTCCTGTACATTTTATCAATAAGCTTTCTTTGACCCCAACTTTTTTTCTTTTTCTTTTTTAACTGCATCATCCAGTCATAATCTTTCTGTCGTAACTCATCCCCGAGCTGCCCGCCACATCCCGTCAGTCCCAAAAACGTGGAGTGGAGAGCTTAAGGGGATTAGATCTGAGGTGAATGTCTCACAGGAAAACACCATGCGAAACGCTCGCCATGTTTCAGGGGAGCAGATCGTCCGCGCTATCTGATTAACAGTGTGAAAATGCGTCTTATCTGTGATTATTTGAAACCTCCATACAAATACAGCAACAGCCAGAGAGAGAGAGCGAGAGAGAGAGAGATTAGATGATTAAAAGTACAGATGGATTTCGTCACGTATTCACAGCTGGCAACAAGCCACAAGAATAGTTTTTCAGTCCTCTGAGTGTGTGATCATGAACATTTATAATGTGCAGCCACATGTGTGTTTAACCCTTTACTGGTTACTTTCACATTAATTCCAAACGTTTCATTGTAAATTGATGGCATTTAAAGAATATATGAATATATGTACATAAATATACTGTACTCCTGGTATACACTGAGAAATGTCCTGCTGGTTGTCATCTCTTCCTACCAGTGAGAGCCCCTGCTGCTTATAATTTCAAATTATCAGAGGAAATGTGGCAAAAAAAAAGGGTTGTTTTTCTTTCTTTTTTTGCACGTAATGTATTATCTAGTAAAACAGTGGTGCTCAATTGCGTGACATTGAATGAAGCAGAATCTTTTCTTGACAGAAATGGTAAAATATAAGTGTTTTGGTCAATATAAGTTTCTACACATTACACTACATATAAATCTCTTTTTAATAGGTTTTATGTATGTACATCTTGGCACTTTCTCATAAAAACGGTTAAGTATAGATTCACAATTACAGATCCTTGCACGTTTTTATAAATGTCAACCATATCATGAAAACTTCTCTTTAAGACAATTAGCACATCTTGCGGACCCAAAACGACTCACCAGATTTACATTAGTTGATTTCAATAACAAAATTGTTTACCCTAACCTTAATAAACAACATTTAGTAATTCCTCTTCCAAATTCAAACCCACATTAATTAATAATTCATATTATTTTAATGAGTGGTTTATACTCACTAATTCCCACAGAGTTCAGATGACAAGCTAAGAAAGTAGCCCTGGGCTAAAATATACTTCTCTTAAAGCTTGAAGTACCTTGTAATGTCATATCTTATCATATAATTATTATATTGTGGGAAAAGTGGAAAAAAGCTTAACCTTGTTTCAGTAAATACATCCACTCATGCATCAAAACCAATGTGGTTTATTTTGTTTGCACATTTATTTAGGTAGTAAAAAGATGGTAATGCAACACTTTCCCCCACAGTATGAACCATGAGAAAATTACCAGCTATTACTACATTATGAACAGCACCAGTAAGGCTAATGATGTTTTGAGATCTTCTATTACGTGAAAACCACTCCCGATTTTATCATGATATCAGCCAGATATTATTCTAATTACATTATGAGTTGCTACAAAACCATTTTGAGCTAGTTATAGCTAAGTTATGTGGCTACTGAATATATTTCGAACCATATTAACATGCTGTGTGTTGAAAGGAGTAAAAATAAAACCTGTTTCAATATCTTCAACCCAACTCTAAACATCTTGGCATCAACCTGTATGATGATAGAAACCAGACTGATTATTGAGCTTTACTAATGTCCAACTTCTTATTTGAAATTAAACTACATTATTCCACTGGTGGTGAAAGCGTCATATTTACATCAGCTCCTTTTATTCAGTGAGATACTTTATGTATAATAACCGCATATTTGGCAGGATATGGGGGCTCCCGGGGAGGGTTGCAGGGGCTTGGCGATATTTATCTGGGTATACTCTGGAGTCTGATCACGGATTCTCCGGCTTCCATCACCACCTGCTTGCAGAAATCCAAATAATTACCTGACTGCTAATGTGGGTGGTGGTCCTTATCTCCAACCTCTCCCACTGAAGCATGATGGAGTGGTTGCCATTGCTGTTGGACCTGCTCATTTCTTCTCAGCTGATGAAGGGAAGGAAGTGCGTTAATGAGACGAATTAATTCGACTAATAGAAAGCGGCGAGATATATTAGCCGTGTACAGCTAAATGTTTAATATCTGAGAAATTGTGTTTGATAATGACGTCTTTTTTCACATCAGATACTTTTGAAAAAAAGATTCATAAATACATCTCGGTTAAAACTGCACAGGTCCTACTACATCGTCTGACCAATAAGATCATGAAGATTAGCCGAAATCGTGACTGATGGAGACAAATTGTTTTGTTTGGAAAAGCGCAGCAATCATCCGTCACCATAGGTTTGTTGACAGTGCAGATGTAGTGGTGAGTAATGGCCTGTAAATTCCTCCATCAGTCTGATTCCTGTTGTCGGGCAAGTTCAGATTCTAAAAGATAGCTATAGCCAGGAAATGGGTTTTATGTTCCATTTTTAGCCATGCTAGGATGTGACTTTATGGACGGTAATCGTTCTGTCAGTCAGCTGATGGATTGTTTTGAAATGATGTTGACAGTGGCGGTGAACAGAGAATTACTCATCATATAATCACTTGGTATCCAGTTTTCTCAGGCTGAAAGTAAATGTTTTCTAACCATGAAAAAGAGTTGTGCTAACTCACAAGGACTCAACTGTAACCTATTTACTCACCAGCCACTGTCTTTAGTGGGTTTTTGATGTGGGAGTTTGATGATCTGATTAAAGAAGATTTAAAAGCCTTTTAAATGTTAATGAAAATCTGATATATTAAACACATCTGTTAGCTGTTATAAGTATTGTTTTTGGCTCTGAGTACCATTCTTCCCCACTTTTAGGTAGTTTTCTGAGCCACCTTGGATGACAGACATCTCTCTTTTACGATGTACAATTGGATGAGCTACTGGCCAAAGCCATTTCCTGGGTTGAGCACTCCTAACAACTACAGATCATTTTGCTTAGTTTTCAATTGCAAACAATTGTGATAGTCACTTCTCTCTGATCTCTCAGGAAATAACGTCCCAGTCTTCAGCTGTACAATTCCGGTTGTCAGTGTAACATCGATAGCATAATAAGGCACTGAAATAGTGCGACCTCAGTGGCCACCCTTGGAACTACAGTGACTTATATTGAAAAAATTGTTGGCATTATGTGACTCGGTCTTCTTACTATTCGTACGATTGTTCTGACAGTGTTGTACATTCGTGTATGATGTCATCTAAACCGTAAACAAGAGCAAAATGCTTCAATGTCAAAAAAAGCAAGTGTTTGTCCACTTAAAGAAAATAATTTTTGTCCTGTCCAAAAGACAAATCTATAGAATTCCTCGCAGTGAATCCTGTGTAAGTTGTATGTAAGATATTCACACCAGTGTACCACTGCAATGATCCTGCACGTGAGCTCTCCAGCATGGACATGATAATGGCTGACTAATGTGTGCTGAACTGTCAAATTATACTTAATTTTGTCTTTTGTATGAGTTTTCTGTATTCTGCAGCCAGTGTTAGATTCTATCAGCCTGTTTTGTTGTAATTCAAACTTAGTACGAATGACTATGTACTTGTAATTAAAGAATTTGTAGTTGAAGAGTGAACTCCATGTTCTTGTTTTGGCTGAGTGACAGGAGGCCTGCTCAGCTCTGCTCTGGAGGTATCTCTCCACCTGTTAAAATCCTGCTCCTCCCACCACTCAAAATGCACAGCAGGGGATGTATACAACAGAGCGGGACTCCCCGGGCCTCAACAATGCCGGCCACTCCTCAAACACGGGGGAAACATTTGGGGATTACGACGTTAGTTCTTCAGAGTCAACCACCTAGAAAATAGAGGTCCTGAATGGGCGCGCACACCAATACACGATCACTCGGCGGGGCCGACCAAAGAGCACAGCCAGGTGGAAGGAATACAGGCATGCTGGGAGTTGAGGGTGTAAATTAAAACTCACCCGTGTATTTAGAGAGAGAAAATATGTAGTGCAACCTTTCTCACGTTTCAAGAGCTTCTCACAATGGCTGTCAAACTGGCATGAGTCACTTGTTGCCGGGCTGCGCAGTCGAGTGATTTGCTCGTCATTGTTCCCATTGTAAATAATTTCACCACTTTCTGAAAGAGAAAATGGTCAGATTTACTCCGCACACGCACGCACTCGCGCACGCACACACGCGCTCGTGCGCGCACACACACACACACACACACACACACACACACACACACACACACACACACACACACGCTCCTCTTAATGCTGATGAAACTACTTGTGCAATTACTCCGCCAAAGTTTTATCTGCCATCATTATTCTCGCATTGAATTATTCATGGGATCGGGATCTCTTGAGCATGTGTCGCTTGCAAACTCAAAATCGCATTTGTACACTTACTGCCAAGTCATGACATCGCACACATTGAGATGGATGGCAATTATTGTTCATCAGCGTTGAGCCAAATTTATTCAGAGGATGATTGAGGAGCCCGAGTGCACCAACGCTCTGAGCCCAGTGCTTTAATTCTCTATTTATCTGCGCACAATATTTATTATGTGTGCTGCACTGTGAGCAATAGCACCCGAGATTGAATGTTTAAGTGAATGTGCCTTTCTAAATGGAATTAGTATTGTTTTATTGTTGTTATCTCAAGCCTGTGTTGACACTGGCATACACTGCTTACACTGGGGAATGTGCTTGCCCTCTCTCACACCTCATTGCAGCTCATTTCATAAACAGTCGTGTGCATAGCAAAATCTGATTAGAGTTAAATGTGTGGAATTCCACATGTGAAAATGACATTTTGCAATGCTTCAATATTTAATCTTTTTCTCTTTTTCTACCTCAGCCTGGATGTCTTCTTTTTTACCGCAAACATTTTGCAAGAGAATGATTCATATTCGGTTCCTGACAATATTATTGTTCATATTTGTGTTAATTTTTGAAGTTTTTGACTGTGCATTTTTTTTTCTTTTCAATGTTTCTATTTTGCAATATCTTATTAGCTTGACCTTGTGTAGATTCCAAAGTTTCTCTAATGATTTGTAGTTACAAATACATTTAAAGCTCAAAATTACTTCAGGGGCCAAACCAGTTTGATCTTGAATCAGCCTGGTCAATAAAACAATGCTATTTCTCTAAAGAAAAGAAAGATGAACAAGCCAGAGTTTTGAAACTCCAAACTCGCCCATTTACATCTTGTAAATTTTGTGATTCCTTCTTCAGTGACGTGATACTGAAGGATCCAGCTGCAGGTAACTTCTCACTCATTCCCTTGCTCGCCAAAAGGTAATTGAGCTTTTCATGCTGCTTGTCAGATTACTCGTCTTGTCGCAGTTGTGTTCACTGCTATTACTAACGTAGTGCAATCTGAAGCAGACAAACAATGTATGGGACATCATCTGTCAGAAAATATCTTGTTAGAACATCTCTCACTATAATAGCTGGGGTCTTTTTGCTAAAGGCTGAATGGCTGAGTGGATTGTGTCACTATTTCAAACACAATAAAAGAAAATCACAGTCAGAAACAACAGGAGTGATTTCAGAAAAAAAAACTCTGGATTTTTGTGGGGTCTTGAAGGCACGCCATATATCTCATGTTAGTATATGTTAGCCTATTAAAATGAAATTTTGGGAACAATGTTGGCAAATTGCAAAAAAAAAAAAAAAAAGCAAGTAAAAATGCTCCACCCAAAAAAATATATAAATTGCCATTTCAGGCAGATGGCATATTTCTTGACAATATGAGCACATACACTAAAAGGCACATCAAAATGTGCAGAGAATTCATCAATAGTCTGCTATGACTTGATGATGACTTGGCAAACAATTTTCACACGCACAAAAAAAAAAAACCTGAGAAAATTTTGCCAGTCAAAGCAGATTGTATTTTGGTGAAAAACACAAAATGGAGAGGGATACTAATTGGCAGTAGGCAACAGGCACAGTCCAAATCTGTAGTTGTCTATAGTTGTGGGGTAGGTATTGATACTGGCGTTATGCTGCTCAGTTCAACCCCAGCAAGTCGAGTTCTGTAAATCCAAATTCTACTAAATCCTCAGTCCCAACGGAAAAATCAGTGAGTTCAAACCCTTAAGACTTGCTGAAACAAAATTTTGCCACCCAGTGAATAAATATGGCATGACTTAAATTTTACACATGGCTCCTTTAAATGACTTTACTCCATCTTGTTACTCCGTGTTCGCTTCTTCTGTTTGACGTGAGTAAAAACAATCATGTTGATTCTTTACTGTTCAAATGTGACAAAGTTATTTCTGAACACGGGCCTTTAGTCCGACAAACTACGACATGCCATACTCCATTATCATTCATGTTGATCCCAGTTGTCTTGGAGTAGCAATCAACATTCAACTTCACACATTCAAAATATTAGCCTGCCAGAGGAAATCTGAAAAATGTGTATGTAACGCCACTATTTTGTTGCAAAAGCACATGTAAACATTTGATGTACAGTGTGAGAGAATTATGTTAGAATGATAAGATAGTCCGGCAGTTTAGTTGAGAAACGAGTCTTTGAATTACCACCATTATTAATATGTTACATAGAGCTTTCTAGAACAAAAATGACATTCAAAGTGAAACACAACCATCAGTTTACAGGCTGAGAATACGTCTGTTGTGCTGCAAATGTAATGACAGGTGATTGTAGGTTAAATGATCTAATGGAAGATATCACAGGCTGATTTCAAAGTTCGAATAGCAAAACTGGTGCACTTAAACAACATCGTGCTATTACTTGAAAATCCACCTGCATTTTTCCCAGTGGGCATACCCTCTAACCAATAACTGTCTTTTCTCCTGACAAATTCGCACTTTGATGTCTGTCCTGTTGTGTTTGGCTTTTGTTGTGGCTGGATGGCCCATCTTTATTCTGCGCGAGCAGGACAGCGGGGCTTCAGAAGCCCTTCGAACCACTATTTTCATGGTTTGAGGCTTTCATCTCATTTGCTGCTGAAGGAAGTGTCCCGCTGCTTTGGAGTGGGGTGTTGATTTGCTGTGAGGGGGTGGGAGGCAGTCTCGGCTTGTTATCCTCACTGGGGGGTTAAAGCGCCCCGCTTGCTATAGGAGACCGTGAGGACCTTATTAAGTCAAAGTCCGGGCATTGATTTGGCAAAATAGCATTTGGAAATAGATGTTGCAGAACAAGCAAATCACAGCCGGGGTAAAAACAATTCTCCCATCGGGGGGCCGTCA
>OMNM01034504.1:0-17224 GCA_900302745.1 Parablennius parvicornis | reverse complement strand
CTTTAAAAAAAAAAAAAAAAAAAAAAAAAAAAAAAAAATTCTGTGATTGAAGGTTATTAGGTTTAGCCAGCACTATTTTATCCGTGTCTACTTTACTGCCCCTCATGAACAAAGTAATGCTGCTAAAAACGATGTGAGAAGTTGGGCTTTACATTAATCTTCCATCAACCTGGAGGTCGGAGAGGAGGTCCACAACCAAGTGGGACAAAAAAGAAAGAATGTTGTCAACCATTCTTTTAGTCTATTGATCTGGGTCCCACATACAGTGAAAAATGTGAGGATACAGTATGTAAAAGTGTGTGTGTGTGTGTGTGTGTGTGTGTGTGTGTGTGTGTGTGTGTGTGTGTCCCATCAGGTGTTGAGTGTTTCACTGAGTACCAGCAGAGCGAAATGGAGACGTGGTGGGAAAGCAGCATCGTCTGACACCACTGGGCTCCGTGATAAATGTGCGCTTTGACAAATGGAGTCGAGAAACGCACACACACTGCAGATGGAGTTTCGTAAATGTGCATAACGAATGGAACGAGGAGAGACAATAAGGTGCATGAAAACGAGAGTGCTGCGAGTTTCCTCCCATCCAGAACTTTCCTGAATGAAATCCTTGTGATCATCAAAGCTGCCACCTTAAAAACACACACATGCACACACACGCACACACAAAAACTGTAGTGAAACAATAATGGCGCCCCTTTCTCCCCCGGACGGCCCATCTGCTTCACACAACATCTGACTCCTCTGCAGCCACTGAGCCGCGACAAGCAAAAACAAACTCCACATCAAAAGGAAAACTGATACAGTACCACAAGGGGAAGAAAGAGCCCACAGGTGTGTGTGTGTGTGTGTGTGTGTGTGTGTGTGTGTGGGTGTGTGTGTGACATCCAACAGCCCCATGCAGCCACTCGCATAAGGGTATGTTCACCACCGCCAGGCATGTAGATTCAAACGCTTTGGTCCGAGGTGCTGTTTGCAATTTTTTCCCCTCCACCACCCCCGACTGCCCTTTTTCTTTTCCCATGTGAGAAAACAAGCTGTTATTATTATGACTCAAAGGCGGGTACGGCTTTTTGGCAGTGTGAAGCGGGGCGAACAGTAATGTTCCAAAAATGAAAATAGGTGGAAAAGTTGCCCGGTTTCCTTTTTCTCCAATGCCGGCTTTATTAGCTGTCTGTATATGTCCATAAATATTTATAAACAGTTTAAAATTGCTATAAAAGCAGACGGGGAGGGGGAAAAAAAAAAAGAGCCCCTCCACGCCCTGAAAATGACTGGGGCCCCGGACCGGGTCTGGCATTAATCTCGCAGTCATTAAAAATGTGGGGGAAATTATTAGTGACAGGCTTATGGAATTACATCATGCTTTGGGTCAACGGGCCTCTCCTGAAAGGCTTGGCAATGGAGGACCAGAGGCACACAATGATATGAGGAGCTGTGGGACCTGTGGTCCACCTCTGTGAACTCTCTGCTGGGCGGATGGTGAAATAAATTGTGCTGAACATGTTTTCAGAGACGATACAACAGTTTTGGGAGCACCACCTAGCAGTGAAGGTTCAGTTTATGGTCACATCTGATGGGATGTTATATTCCCATCAATGAATCATCGAGACCCTAATGAACAGTTTAAACCAGGGGTCGGCAACCTTCAACACTCAAAGAGCCATTTTGACCTGTCTCACTGAATGAAACACACTGGGAGACACACTCCCAACTATTGTTGCATGATGACGTTTCGTGTCTGTGATATTACGTGTCGTTCACAACCCCGCCTACATTTTACCGCTCTCTCCGTAATGGGACCGCGCAACACAGTTGGGTCTGGGTGGGCTTTGCTTTATTGTCACGGCCCACCCTGCTCCAGGACGTACTGCAGCGGGAAGGAGGCTCAAGGAGCCGCAGCGGAGGGCCCAAAGAGCCAAATGCGGGGGTTGCCGACCCGTCTTAAACAAACTGTAAGGTTATTCTACTACTGACGGCCCTGGAAACTGCAACAAGTCTTCATTTTAGAAAAAGTTTTTGGTGTTTTGATTGATTCAATATCATCCTCAGAAGAATTTCAGTCAATGGAATTGTTGGGTTTTGTCCGAGAGCTCCATCAGAATAACTACCACTTAATCAACTGAGTTCCAACTGATATAAATTAAAGCTGAGGTAACAAAGACAGGCTGATTAGGGATGTTGGAAAAGGATTGACTTATGTATTGCAATCACATAAATTTCAAAACATGTGGTCATTCTTAAAAGCCACAAAATTGTGCAAACTCCAACATATTGCAATAGATGGGATATCTTGATGAACTTTAGCTTTAACGGCTACATTTATTCTTGAGACAAATTAAACCGGTGGATTAAATTAGGACAAAATCCGAACAGAGAATCCATGAACATAATGCGTACGACCAGTGCTTATCTCATAGGCTGCAAAAAAATTCCCTAAAAAAGAAATGGCTGCAGGTTGGAGACGTGCTTGTTACTGTGCACGTAGATTTCGGCAAAATCATTTCCACACATTGGACTGACAGACAAACCAATTATAAATCAGCTGCAGGAGCCCTGGAAAGAAATGCGTCCTCTGAATCTGGCCTGTGTGAAGCTTTTGTTGATGTTTCCCACATTGTTCTCATCCAGTCTTATTCACGATGTGCCAACAACACTGCACTGATGCAGCTCTTCATCACAGCTTTCCATTCCTGTTAAATTATAGGTAATGCAAATAATCTTCCTGTGCCAATTTTTTTCCTTTTTTTTTTGTTTTTTTTTGCCAAATACAAACAGATGACTATCAAATGCTTCGACAGGATTAGATATTTCTGTAGAATTATTATTTGTTTATTAAATTCAAAGATTCACACAATTTGTGCACACACATTTTTGAAGTACATTTTGAATTTATTGCAAATAATTGCACTTTTCTTTTAAATTTAAAGTGCTGTCATTTTTTTTATCTTCATTCTTTGTGCAAAAGGCACCACAGTCTCACAACCCACCCATAGCCAAAACCAGATTATTTCCCCTGTTGAAATACAACTGCTGTCACCCTGAGTACGCTTATTGTTTCTAGCATATACGTTCCATGAACCTTGTATTGACTGGAAGGACTCTGAAACACGTAACATACAAAAACAAGGTTCCTACCAAATAAAAGCTATAAAAGCGCGGCGCGCACGTCAAGCGTCTCATAAAGCAGCAGTTTTCTGGCATGCGCCTCCTTCATCCCTGCCAACCCCCCTCGCCCTGCACCACTTCACACCATATCTAACAGGGGAGCGTCTCATTATGGATCCACGCCAAAGCAAATCTTATTGGGCTGATTAATGGGCGTAAAGAGAAGGCGCAGCACATCAGGAAGAATGCTGGTAATGGTTTGTAAAATGTGCAGATTCACAGTCAGTGCATTGGTGTTGCAGATTGGTAAAAATAAATAAATAAATAAATAAACAATGTAACTCCTGTAACTTTTTGTCTGTTCAGTCATAATCACATGAATTACGACACAAGAAAACTTTCCGACAAAAGCAACAGCGCTAATCGACTCACTATACACAAGACAATAAATCTATGTTTAATGGCCTAATTATCCTTCCAACTGAACATGTGTGAAGACACCTGCTCGCAACACAATGTGTTAGTCACTGAAGCAGGTGTTTCCTTCACCACATTTTATGCGCTGAATTTTTCCGATTTGTGGCTGTAAAGCTGCTTGTGGAAATGCACAAAAAGATCAACAACGTAATAAATGTCCTCATAATTTCTTGAGATGTATGTTTCTTTTAAAGCTCAGTTTCTTTACTAAAGCTAACAAACAGGTCGTCTTGCTTTCTAGCTGAAATAGTCACTTGGACATTGGCGTTTACATCCAGTAAAAAAAACGAAAGATGCTTTCTATTCTGGCTTTTGATAGATTTAGCGTGTGGTTGGTAATTGGGTCGTATGGCTGAGGATTTAATATATACTGATCTCAAAGCGCAAAACAGAGGCAAGACAAGAAAGTGTTCCCAAAAAAAAAAAAAAAACTTGATTAAAGGAGTAAAAATTAAGATTCATCCTGAAGTTGAAGATCTTAAAGCAATCCAACGATGACAGTCTTGTCCTTTGGCTCACTTGTCCCAATAAACACATTTAGGAAATATTTTGGATTGTTTGAGAACCTTCTGCAAGTTGATAGGGGATGTTTTCCTACTGGAACTTCAGGTCCACAAAAAAAAAAAAAAAAAAAAAAAAAAGGATTTTATCTCAAAGTACTAATAAGTCAGAAGTAAATACTGACTTGGAAATATTTGACAAAAACAAACTTTAGGCATGTCATGCCCCTCAGATACACAAGCTACTGATCCTTGATTAAAAACAATGTGTATATTATTTTATATTAAAATGAATAGTTAATTTAAGTGTTTAATTGTATAATTCTATTAAATATCTTAAATCTCAAATTCTAAGTATTTATTTATTGTTTGTGTGTGTGCATGCACGCATACACACACATGGTTTAATTAGTCATACATTTTTTGTGAATTGATCGCGATCATCTGTCATCTTAAATTTAAGGAGGATGATATCGAGATAAACGATAAAATTGTGATATATTTTGCAGTTAAAGTTGGAATTGGACTGGAATGGTGAATGAATTGACTCGAATTTAGCAATGGATCTGTGAGTAATAACGATAAGGGTGTGTTTGTGTATGATAATTTCATACCTCAGTTAACAAATTTCTAGCCGTGTGTGTGTGAGGTGAACACTTAACCTCAAATCAAGGTTTCTGGTTCATTTGTGAATCCCTTGTGAAACAGCTGTAATTACTGTGAAACAGTACTGTGAAAATATTTTAACACAAATTAAGTTCTTCCTCCACCATTCATCTCTGGAACCAATAATTTATTGACTTTTGGAAATCAGCTTGTTGGTTGCACAATATGAAACGAGCAGCCACCATGTTGCTGATTTCTGATGTAGACCACCGTGAAAAGTGGTGGTGTGTCTGTGGTGCATCCGATATGCATGTAGGTTGGCAGCTTTTCAGCTGTAGCCAAAGTTTCGAGGCCATTCCGGCGATGCAACAAGCTTATGGAATGTGATTCCCCCCCCCCCCAAAATGCTGAGGCTCCGTCTTAATCTTCCATCTTTAAGCTCTGACTGACACCAGCTTCGCCTCCGTGGGCTCTGCTCGGGGTCTCTTTCTCCACCGGGCTGCCCTATTGTTGTGGGGGGCTGATAAATATTTACTCTTCCCAGCTTGGCAGGGAAATGAGTGGGCGGGGAGAGGGAGCTATTGTGACAGAGGGGGTCAGAGACGCCAACAAGACAGCAGGGTCCTTCCTACCCCACTGGCACCTTAGCCCCCCCACCCTCAGCTCTGAATACGCTATTAGCGCTGCATCAGGACAGACCCACTGCCGGCAACAGTCTGAGCCTGGGTGTGTTTGTGTGTGTGTGGGTGGAGAAGGTGACCACAGAAAGAGACACAGGCCTGGCAGAAAGAAGAAAAAAAAAAAAAGGAGGAAAGAAAAGGAGAGTGGAGAAAGGCTCCCCCCTTTGAGAGCTGTTTACACGAGAGACCACCAGCGGAACTCCTGAGACAATAGGGCGAAGAGGGTCCGCAACAGCAGACGACGGCGGCACAAAGAAAAGAGGCGCTGCTGTTATGAATACACACGTCCCTCCAGGCTTCACCTCTCCACTTTGCCAGCTCCCTAACAAAGCAAAACCAATAGTCATTTTTCCGAGGCGGAACAAAACAGGGCTTTCCAGGGGCTGCCAAATTCAAATTGTCTATGTCAGAGCAGCAATATTTGTTTAGTTACTAGTCTTAAAGAAAAAGGAAGGAGCAGGGAACTAAAGATGTATCAATGTGAGGGAAATCCGGCAAGAAAGAACTCACTGGTCTGATCCTTTAGTCTGAGAGGCCTGCTTCTGGAGACCCCTCCTCCTGGTGACTTTCTGTTTGGATATCACTTTCTGCAGAAATAACCTCATGGTGCATGTAACAGTTCAGCCAGGTGTCACACAGGTGGAGCTTCTAACCCGCCTGATCAAAGCTACAACCTCCTTAACGCCTGGAAAAATAAACAGAGCTCAGATCTGCATGAAGCGTTGAGCCTGCGTCTGTCCTTCATTTATTGCTTCCTCCACCCGCTCCGCGAGTTCTGCTTCCTGTCTGAGAAAGGCTTTAAGTTTAGAGTTTCTCAGAGTCCGGGCTGAATTAAACATGAGTATAAGTGCATCCTGTGGCAGAGAAGGTTTAAAACAAAGCGGCTCAGAAAAGAAGGGTAAGGATTCAGTGTTTCTCATAGTGTCGGTAACTTCAAATCTAGTAAAGTCAAATCTAAACTTCTTTATGAAATGAGCTCCTCTCAAAGAGTTGACATGATAATCATTCTCATGTTTGATCATAGTTAAACCTGATGTTCTTCATCACTCTATCCGTTTTGCTACAAAAGCCCCTTTCAGAGCAAACCAGTGAACTCCTCCCAACTGCATCATCACATAGACATCACTCCCTAACCTGTATAGTTTGCCTCAAATAACGTCTGATACTGTTCTACTCATTTTAACTTGTTGAAAATGCCCCAAACTCTGTCAATCCGCTGTACCTACAAACTGGATAATCTATGACAAAACAAACATCAAAACTGCATTAAAATGTCAATTTATGGTCCCTAAAATGAAAATGTTCTCAATGATACGCGTAACCGCTTCCTGCGGCTGGATTTCTTTGGTGTTTTGTATATTGTCTGGTTTTACTATTTACTTATTACTATACATGTGTACATAATCTAACCCTTTCAACACAAGGTAGGAAGGCAGATATCTTGTTCACCAACAATAGAAATATACTACATATACCAAAGTTTTCAGAGGGACAGAAAGTCCTAAAGACAGTCCTAAAATTAATTTAAAAAAATCAATATATTGTTATGATTTTTCTAAATCATGAGTTTTATGTTCCAATACTATGAATTACACATAATCGTGGTGTGAGTGGACTGGATAGAAACAACATTGTGTGCGAGTCCACTGATGATTCCACGTGCTTCATTTAAAGATTCAGACTCAAACTGTACATCTAATCTATCATCTAAAAAACTCATGAGAGTCAAGCCAGGTGGATTAAATCTCACATTTTTCATTTCATTACATAATTCATGGGAAATGCACAGTTGTGAGCCTGAAAAAAAAAAAAAAAACAGGGGAGTCAAGCCTGCTTCATTTCCATCTGCTTACAAGTGAATCTTCTGATAAACTCATTGGGATATCATGTGCCCGTCGCTCGTCAGAAACAGAACAGTTGACTTAATACAACACGTTTGTTAAACCTGCTTTCTAAATGAAATCCGAATCCAGACAAGCTCCAAACATTTACAGAACCAAGACTGCGATTCTTTCAGAGCATCTGTTACTGGTCTTGAACCAACACTTTATCCAAATTGTCTAAATTGCTTCATAATGAGCAGGTTTTAATCGCACTTATTATCCCTTGGTATGAATCCGTGCTGTTATTTCACAGAACAAGGCTAATCATAAATCACTCTATGGACAAATGTCAGATAAATCATATTTTGGCTGGAGAGTCGCCTCCAACTGAGCTCGCACGCTGATGTCACTGCACTACACCTGTGTCTTGTTATCGCGAGCGGCAGTGTTTTTCTTTAACAATCACATCGAGACACACAACAGGTTATTAAATCAACAAATCATAAAAGTTTAACAAAGACATCATTCCATGCTATCGCAGCTGAAGCTTCTAACGAAGCGCACAACATGTTATCGTCTGCCAGCGTGAGGTTATTGGACACGAACTGGCTGCCAGAGGCGTCTTCAGACAGATGTACTGTAGCATAGATAAACATCCTCAAACCGCTCATTAGACTAATAAATCCCGGTGGATGACCCGAGGCCTCGGATGACGGAGCAGTGGTCGTTTGCAGCTTCGCACGATCAAAGTGGAGAAGGGGCTTGAATGTGTGCTGGCGAGGGAGGCTCTACGAGCCGGCTGCCAGACTCGGCCCAAAACGTACTGTCAGACTAGTAATCAGCGGGTTCCCAGGCACGAGACAGTCAACACAGCTGCTGGTGGAGAGCGGGGAGGGTGGAGCAGCCGCTGGTTACCGGCACACTTAGTCCAGTGAGGAATCTGAGACACATTGGCAGAAATCACGAGAACTCTGTGTAAGTACTTAGTAATTATCCCTCGAGCCGCTTTTGTCTGCGCTTTCGATCAGCATCTTGGTATGTGTTGTATATATTTTGTGATTAGAAGTAACCATCTTCTCTTTGCTAAAAAAAGAAAAGGCAACCAAAAAAAGAAACAGACCCTAAAATGGCTACATTTGTTAAAAACAGCAAAAAAAAAGGTTGAAATTGTCAAAACTTCAATTAATGGCAAAAATAGCCAAAACCCAGGAGAAAATGTTTAAAGCTTAATAGTAATGGCTTAAAGGGAATGTTTCAGTTTATACTGCTACTATCTTCCTCTATCAACTACTAGAAAAACAACAAGAAGAAAAAACATTCAGCAAAAGCTGCAAAGACTTAAAACTGTTAAAATGTCTTTCAAATGCAGTAAAACCAAAGGTTTATAAAACGACCCAGTTCCAGGAGAATATGGACTGGGAGTCATGCCACTCTGGAGGTCACCATTAAATAAAGATACAACTGTTTTAACTGATGGAAGGATGTATAGATTTATACAAATGTAACAAGGTAGCTAGTTGAAATCAACTTAGATTTAAACAAAGAGTCCAGCAGATCAAGTTGGAGGACATACATGAGTGCTGGACCTTTATCTTTCCACAGCTTTATTTTGTATGACATCTATATTGCTATTGCCAGTTGCACTCGATCTCAGATCTAGAGCTTGGACTTCCCTGATTGTGAATCACACAAATCTTGAATTATCAACTACAATTAGTCAAATGATTGAATATTAGGAAGATCAAGGTTATTTTCTTGACAATGTCATGTACCAATCAATTAACCAAATATCTTTTGCAGCTCAGGTTGCAGCACTGAAGTCAAAGGTTTTATAGTCGCAGTAAATCCAAACCGGATGAGCTCAGTTGAAAAAAAGTCACCGCTTGAACCAATTTTTTTACAGAACAACCACTAATATAAGAATTGAACAGATTACCTGCATTAGGTAATCAAGTAATTTGGGTCCACTTTACTTTATCCACCATTTCCTGTAGGACATGATGACAAGACTGGGAAGACAGAACACATGCGGAGGGGAACAACTCTGATTTTGGGCGTGATCGCAGCCAAAAAACTGCTCGGCAAGAAATCTGAAAGACTATTATTATTTGCACGTTTCCATTTTACGAGCAGGTCAGTGTTTTACTTCCAAAGATGGTGAAGGCTATTTTACAAAGGCAGTGCTGGATCCGACTCATCCAACAGAATCAACACCAGACGCCGTCCATGTTAGAGAGGAAACACAGCTGTTCTCAAAATCACTGTACACACACCGTGAGAGATGAATCCAGACACGCACTGTCCGGACTTTTGAAAACACGTGACTTCTCGCATAATTCCTAAGCACACACACCGATGGTCTGCGTTGGTCTCGTGTTAACACTCCCAATCAGTCACGAGTTAAAGAAACGAAGTGGGGGAAAACCGACCGGCGTCCAACTGGAACCAGCAGGGACTCTAAACACGGAGCTGTTGGATGACTGACGCTGTCTGGAAAGCCTGTCAGCGGGACACGGTGCCGCAGAAACACCTGACGGCGTGAGTGTGAGAGAAGCGTGTCGGGAACTGACGCCGATCCCGCGGCGGCGCTGTTAAGCGAGAGAAGTGGGATCACCTGCGTGTGAAGGACCGCTCTGCTGGTCGGGCTCGCATCGAGACTTCAACATGAAGCCACAGGTTTGCCTTGAACTGTTGGTTCTATTTTTCTTGGTGGGGATGACTTGTGAATGGCCTTCACACGCTGCAAATCATCTGACTTTCTGGGAGGAAAAAAAATGACCTTCAGTTTTCACGTCCGGATGGCCACCATTCAATGTGAGAAAAAGAAGGGATTTATTTACACACCAAAATCAGCTTGAATAGAAAAACTGTGTTTCTTGGATCACATACGTTATTGGAAAGCTAATAATCAATTATAAATTCCCCATTTAATTCAATTAATGTAACAAATATAATCCCACCACAAGAAACAAGGCATTCCTGGTCCTCCACTAACACTCAGAAGTGACAAATACTTCCAAATAAAAATGTTTTAATAATAATAAAAAAAAAAAAAAAACTCTAGCCTAAATCGGAACCTGTCTGATGATCTAGTGCATGAACATTGTGTCTGCAAATTCCACAAAGGTAAGCATGCAAAGTGACAGTTACATAAAATATGGCTTCATAAATACGATGGACAAAATCGGAGCTCAATTCATCCTTTGCTTTTAAAAACTTGTGAATGAAAGTTTGTAACTGCAAAGCTGAAGTGGCACCAGACCACAAAACATCCTCTGAGACGGCGTGTAAACCCAAAGAGTTAATCCTCAGAGAAACATCTAATGAATGTCTCTCATAAGTTGCTATACTCTACCTCCCGTTTTTACATCTGGAAGGACAGAATTTTATTCAAGAAAATCGCAAGAAAGATTTCTTTCTACATTTGTAAGCAAAAAGGTAGATACAATATAACAGCCTCAATTTCTAATATCTGAATATTGACCTGTGAATGTACTAATGATTCTCCCCCCACTATGCTTGTGCCGATAGGTGACCTAATCATGTATTGGCAGTTGAATGGGTGAATAATTGTTTTCTTCCCTTGGTAATGTTACCGCAGGTTGTGGCAAAATGGTCAGTGAAACCATAATTTAAAAAAGGCGCAGCTCAGTCGTCTGTGGCCGTTTCATTAGAAACATGCAGCATGTGTCAGACGCCCCAAGCACAATATGTAGAAAGTATATTAAGTCAAGGAAACCACATTAAGGGGAGAGTTCCTACAGGAGAGGCACTGTAAATATAGTCATTATCACAAAATAATATCTCATGTTAACAATGGCTTACAAGAGAATTAAACATTATGTCACATCTGGTGGCAACAGGCCAGATGACAAGAGCCAAAAAGAGATTTTTTTTTTAATCACTAAAAACATAGTCAAAAGTAGCTCAGTTTCCAAATCAATTTATCGTAGTTAAGTCAGACTTTTGCTATTTAAATATTGCTCATTAAAAATTCTGAAAAAGTCTAAAAGTCTGAATTTGGTCGATTCAACAAGTTTTATGGCTTTAAACCACATTCGTGGCACATCGTTTACACATTATCTTGGCACTTTGGGATTTAAATCATCATTTATAAAGTTATGCTGCAATATTATGGGTTCAGTACTCATATCAATACTTAGTATCTGCAAGTACCCAAATGTAAGTACTTGTATTCATTCTATTAGAAAAAAAAACACATTGGCACCTCCCTTCAGTTTTCCATAAGAATATATCTCATACTATTTACTTAAACTATTTGCGAGACATCCTGCATAAATGTCTAAAAACTGATGGTTTACAGGGAGTAATCAGTTCTGAGTTACAATCTTTACACACACACACAGTCATTAAAAAATTGGCGGCATAATAATGTCCCCCTGATAAAACCTGTGGGTAAACACATTTATCTTGCTCAGTGACCCAGCTGTATCGAGGTGAAGAACAAACAACCTCACATTTTACTGGAGGCTTGAGACAACAAGCCAAACCTTTCTACTAACCACTGATAGACGCTCGCAGATCACACAGTAAGAGCTTCGCATTAAGAACATGAAAAGTATCTCTGAAGAGCAGTTCTTATGATGATATCAGACTGGTAGAATGTCCTCTTCAAAAACATAGTAAAATTAAATACATAGTGGTGTAACAGGAAATGATCCAGGATTAGCAACGGCTCCCAGCTGTAACTATGAACATGATAATCACAAAAATCTGGATGCAAACTTTAAATGAAAAGGTCAAGAAAATGACATTCATGGGAACCGAGCATGTTAGAAAAATTAAGGGAATCCTTGCAAGATAAAGTTGAAATAGTAATCCTCCAACTTAATATAGAAGAGTGAGAGAGTTATCCTAAAAAAAAAAAAAATAGCAATGACAGAGTGCTTCTGCCTCATTCTACAAGAACAGAGAAGCTCTTAGTAGAACTGTGTGCAAGTGTGCATCTAGTCCGCGACTTGAATGTAACACTGAGAATGTCCTGATGGCTGCTGTGGTTACAGGTATACGAAGGCAAAGTGCAGTATGGCTGCTTTGTGGTAGTTATTTAAGTTTGTAAGTCTCAGAACCACGCTCGAAAACTTCAAATGTCACATCTCATCAGCAGTGACAAGAGTGAATAGGTTAACAGAATTATTTACTTTTAGACAAAATATATATAGTAAAAAGTCTGCTTCATTCAGCAAACAGATGTTTACCTTCCTCTGTCTTACCTGCTGGATGACAATGGACCGCACTCCGCATCTGTTCATGCGTTCACACTCAAGTCCTTCCAGACACTGGTGTTAATCTGTAGGTGAACACAGTGAGGAAAATATCCTCCGTCAAAAGTGAGGTTTGCTTTCCAGCAACACACAAGAATCGCAGTCACAACATTCATCAACTTTTATACTCAGGGGTTTTGCTTTGTGATGTTTGCATGTTCTCCTGGTAAATGTGTGGGTTTTCTCAATGTACTTTGCTTTCCTCCCACTTTATGTATCGTCAGAGTTTCATTATACACAGGCCAACAAAGAACACATTTTCTACAAAATCTTAAAGTCTTTTACCCCCTCCGACCCACCAGCTCAGAGGTCATACCACTGCCGGCTGTTAATTGGTCTGAAGAGGTCGCCCAGTGGTGAAGAATACGTACACTGACAGATCAACACCCAGAAGCTCTGGGTGATGATTTGACAGGTATGGAAGAGGAGATCAGGAGGTCTGATAGCAGGACTTGGGGGCTACGCTCCCTCTCGCTTTTGACGCCGGTCCAGGAAGGGACAAGTAACCACACAACAAAGTTCTGATACATCCTAGACCACGTCGGCTTTCCAGAACAGAAGGCCATTCAAAGCCAACATATGGTCCACATCACCAATTACTAAGGTGTGCTGGGATCGGGAGAAGATGAAGAGAGTGGTAGCCCCAGACGTTTAAATGTGGACAGATGAGGAGCCACTTCGGAGCGACAACCGCAGGTCAAAGGGACCCATTAAACCCGGCGTTATGACTTCTAGTCACAGTGTACAGGCCACCAAATTATTCAGAGAGAAAAGTAAAAAGTGTTTGTCTACTCAACATCCTAACTTGGACCAGCCTTCACACAAGCACACCATTTTGACCTCTTAGTAAACAAAGGATCCAAAGTGCACGCAACCATCAATGACTTTTTAATGACCAACATACTTCCTGTTTTTCCGTCATAACAAGTGTTCTTACTTATTAAAGTCCTGAAGTCCTGAAGAGGAAACCTGTACGGTTGTCAAGCTGATTTGATAGTACAGCAGTCTGATCATTACTAATTTAATCAATCAATCCAGTAACTCAGTACAAGGTTTTTCAATTTGTGAAAGCTTCGATCCAAATGTCTCCCTCCTAATGGTAAACACTTTCCAGAGCTTTAGAAGCAGCCGGACTGAGCTTTTGAAAAAGCTACTTTTTCAATCAGGGATTGAAGTCATTGGTTTTTCCAGCGAGAGTTAAACTACTCCCCAAATTCCTACCTTTCCACAATTCTAAAAATGCACCCTTTGAGACAGTAAAGACCCAAACAATCTGTTGATTCAGTGGCAGAATCCTTCCCCCTAAGCCGTTATTTGCTTTAGCGGCGATGACACAAGGGTAGGAATTTGAGCAATGCCTGTGTATCGTAGACTCATTTCCTCTGAGTGAAAGCCATCTCCAGACAGACAAGACAGCAGCGAAATCTGGTTTATTCCTGCTCTGGTTCCCGGTCTCCCTACATCCTGCACACAAAGTGCAGAATGCATGCTGCAGAGCAGCAAGCAGGTAGAAAGCCATGAGCGAAAAATTACGTGAAACATTCATGCACGGCTCACGATCGTGAAACAACTTTTTCCAGCGACTTCACAGGCCTTCAAAAGGCTGCGCGCCCATCACTCTTCACTCGTTTTGTTTCGGGTGAATATATAGCAGCCTATTATCAAGACTACCAAGACAGATTCATCAGAATTAGTTCAGGAAGGAAGACGGCAACTATCTTTAAGCACACTCTTAATCTCTGCTCTTTTATGATTTTTTTTTTTTTTTTGTAAAGATGATTTCTGCATTGAAATGACTTGCAGCCTATAGGATTCCAGAGGGCTTACCTTCTCAGGCTGTACAAATGCAAGTCTCTCCCAATTGTAAGGGATCAAAGCGTGGTCCCATAACTGCGTCGCTTTCAAGTACGGAATGAAAAGCGTGAAAGGCCAGAGCATGCTCTCAGTGCGGCGGGATCAAGCAACCTTGAGAAAACCTTTCTTGTTCAATGAGGGATCAATGCCAAGAATGATTGTGGCACTTTGCCATTTTCTCTCATTTTCCTATTCTACCCAATGTTTTCTGCTTGCAAGCCAATGACATGATAGTGCAATGCAAAAGAGCAGTGAAGGATGCCCTTTCTTTTTTCTTTTTTCACAAGTGCTTGATAGTCAAGGGAAGCGGAGCACAGTGGCAGATTAGCAATCTCTGCCCTTGGTGGATGCCAGCCAGGACGCGTCTACCAGCTTCTCTCCTCTCTTGTGTCTTTTTTCAGCTGTTCGATTCTGTGCCAGATATGTAAATTGCTTCTGAAAAGACAGACTACAGTTCATATGGGACCACTCAGATTTTAAAGGGCAACAACACACACCCAAAAAAAACAAAACAAAAAAAAAAAAACTTAAGCTCATATCAAATGACATTCACTTATCAACATGGGAGATCTCCAGTGATGAAAGCTGCAGCGTCGGGAGAGGGAGTTAAGGGAAAGGCTAAGGCAGGAGCAAAACAACATACAGTAACTAAACAAATGAAATGATCGTAGGATAAGGAGGGATGGCGGGGGGCGGGGGTGGTTTTGAAAAGGATGATTGAATTTTAGAATTAAGTCAGCATTCAGTTTTAATCCCATTACAAACTGTAGAGGCTGCCTGACTGCGCCAAACTTTGCAGACTTTGATGAAAACGCTGGGTGTTAAAATCACAGATGAATACCCACACGTACCGGGAAAGTACACATAAGACCACATACACACCTGTCAGCTCACTCTGGTGTGGGCCCATGACTCATTCTCAAGTCCTGTCCGGATAAACACAGTGGCAGGTTGCTACACACCTTGCCCAAAGAGTTCGCTCTTTGGAAACAGGGTGGTCAATAACGATGCTGACTAGAGAATTTTGTTGTCATTTCCATCCAGCAGTCATGTTTAAACAGCAAAAGTAACATCTGTGCATCTGTATGTCTGAAAGAGTGGTCAAGTGTGGCATAACATGTGGACACACAACCATACACACTCACATTTACACCACTTTTAGCATCACCAATTCACCTCACATGCATGTTTTTGGAAGAAACCCACGCAAACATGAAGAGAACATGAAAACTCTTGTTTGTACGTGAAACCCACGACCTTCTTGCTGTGAGGCAAGAATGCTAACCACCGCGTGACCCTCCGGTCACCATTCAAATGTACCACAAAATATTGCAATGATTGAGTGAAGGTAATACAGCGCTATTTAAATTCCTAATAAATTTAAATACCTAATATATGCGCAGTCCGCAAGCGCAAGCTTTGGGGTGCGTGTCTATAGGTAGCATGTGAACTTAAGTTAAAAGATTTTGAAAAATACGGTAATTACAGGTGACTTTGTTGACATGGAAATATTTCTGCAAACTGCAAATTTAATTGTGGTGTACTTTAAAGCAATAGATCGGAAAGATTTGATGAGATTTAATACTTTTATTAATTCTCCTGCAAACTAAATAATTCCTCACCAGCATGTTTTCAGATATTCTAGACCAGATTTGAACCAAGAGCCCAGACACTTCAAGAACATGAGTCAGGGAGCATAGCCTCTTGTTTATATTTCTGTTTTTTAAGTGAAGTGACAAATGGGCGTAAGAGCAGTCCGGAGCACACAAGACGACAGCCCTGCAGCTGTTCCTGTGTGCCTTAGTGCCTATTACTGTTTGTGTTCCCAGGAGAGGTGCACAAAGCGCTTCCAGGTCGCCCGCTAACCTGTCGCCTCATTATCAGAGGTCATTCTGCTGGAACACAACACTGACCCTTCATGCCAAAGGTCACTTAGCAAAAGGGAGAGGCAGCGGAGCGGATCTTTTAAAAGAAAAACAGGGTGAATGATGAAGGTGAGCACGAGTTAAAACTGAGAACAATTCTGTTTAACTCCCCCTTAACTGATTTTGATTTTGTTCACTGGTGTATTCAACTCAAACTCGTGAAAAATCTCTTCAAAAGGCTTCCTTAAAGCTTTAACGGATAGTTAGGTTCCATCTCTTCCAAGCGTTTGGTATTTGGCACGGTCTCGGGGTGAATGCCTATAGATGGCATTGGTCTTAGATCACAGAAAGCTCATTAGCTGTGACCCGCTGTTGCGTTCACTCAAACCACACTAAAGACATGATCGGGTGGAAATTCAAAGAGGGCGGGAGAGTGACCATGGGAGTGAGAGACCAAATATACGTTTCCTTGGATGAGGCAGAACCTAATAAACACTTAGATTCTTATTCTTATATTTAGGCTTGAAAAACAAAATGGAGGCAACACGATTTGATGGTGACAAAGTGAGATATTTCTTAGACGCAACGTCATCTGTCTTTATTTTTATGCTTCTATGGAGATGCTGGGGTTGGGTGTATTCTGAAAAAAAGACATTGAACATCTGGATCTTTTAGTATGTGCCTGTAGAGATTTTTCACTCACAACTGAGCAACAATCCTTTTCGTGGTGCATCCTTCTCCCGTTCCACCCCTTCTTGCTTGCCTTCCCTCGTTCTTCACCCCTGTCCTTCAAGACCATGTGAAAACTCCCAATTACCAGAAACATGAGAAGTGCCAACGGGTGGACATGAACTTGGAATATGCAAAACGCAGGAGCCTTTAACAAGGGCCACACTGAAATGTGATTGAATGCGTCAGCAGGTTGTAAAAAAAGGCTCCCTTAAGATCAATGTAATTATGACAGCTTTACATAGAGAACTTTCCGGACTGGGGAGTGACCGGAGAGGGGAGGAGGAGGAAGAGGAGGGGAGCTGC
>OMNM01034503.1:0-12422 GCA_900302745.1 Parablennius parvicornis | reverse complement strand
CCCACCCCAAAAAAAAAAAATTCCAAGCAGACGTGTTGTTTTGATAATCAATATTCCCAGCATGTTTGGAGAAGCAGATAATTATAGAAGTGTGAAATCAGTGCAGCCTCACTTAATTTTTTTTGCCTCTTTTAGAAACCATAGCTTTTTCCTTGGCTTTAGCTGTAAACATAAATTGGGTGAGTAATAGACCGTTCCAAATGGGCCTCAGGGCCTTGTCTGCTGCATTTAAATTCATTTCATCCATTTCTCATCACTCATTGCCTCTCCCCATTTCCTCTGCCCATGTAGCTACGTACTTGTCTTGTTTTCAGCTCTTTAACCATTTTCCCCTACTTGTTTTGTTGCTTGTGCCCAGATGTGACAGAGGTGGAGAATCTGCTGCTGTACAACCTTCCCGTCCTGTGTTGTCCTCTGTCGGACTGGTCCTCTCTGCTGTGTGATTATCAAGGACCAAAGGCTGCTCGGTTCTGTTTGGTGATAATGCTCTGCCTCGCTTTTCAGCACGGCGACAGGTAATACAGTGCCCACAGTCCGGACTGGCCACTCACATACACAGAGCATCAAGCAACAAAAATACAAACACTTACTTTTTATTTGTATGCATGAAGACGCACATTCACACAAAAGGCCTACAGAGCATATTTGAGGCTCTTAATAATTTTCTTTTTTTTTTTTTTCAATATCTGAACTTTTGCATTTGGCTTTTAAAATGCTTTGCTTATTAATAAGGAGAAAAATTTTCTGAGCTACTATTCATCCAGCAATGTAATTAACCAATAAATATTTTAACATCAGTAAAAAGCATTTTGCTGATCCAATCAGCCTCTGTGCACTTTAGCAGAGCATGTCTGGAATGGTTTCTTAAGAGAGGCAAGCAAATCCAAGATTGCCGTCTTTATCCGCTCATAACTGTGGACATTTCTACAGCAACAAAGCGTTTCTTTGATCAGCCATTTCCTTGCTTTTTTGCTGCTGAGTAGAATATCAATAGTAGTTTGTCTGGCAGCAGCACACGTCTATGATACAGTGTTGTTGGTGTTAAAATGTTTTTTGTAAAGTATGATGATATCAACAGACTATTATCTTGCATCTAGTGTGAGAAATGAATGATTCTAAATATGGTGCTGGAATGGTGAAGCAGTAGATTGTGCAGGAAGGCTCCTGATTCAACCCTGTTGGGCCCTCTCAGTCTAAAGTCTGCATATTCCACAAGGGTTTTCTCTCATTCCTCCACCTTTCTCCTCTTTACCTTGTGTTAGCTTGGATAAGCTCCAACAATCCGGTATAAGTTTATAGTGTTTTTCTCAACTTTTCATTATGAAGACATGACGACCTTGTAGTGCCGCATTATGTAATAATGGTGCAATATGTAATAATGTAATGCATTTTCAAATCATTATGTAATAATGCCGCATTTTGTAATAATCTGCCTCATTTTGTTATAAAATTCTTGAACGCATTTTATTATAACTTGTTACATATTGAAACAGTTATTACAAAATGTGGATAATTACATAAGATAATGCAGATTATTTCTTATTGGGGCTTCAATTTTGATGATTTATTACATAATGCACCAGATTATTAAAGTAGAGCAATCACATTTTGTAATAACTGTTACATTTTTGTCATAACAAAATGCAGCAAAGTTTATTACATAATGCTTTCAAGAATTTTATTTCAAAATGCGGCAGGTTATTATAAAATGAGTTGAAAATGTATTACATTATTACATATTGCACCATAATTACATAATGTAGCGCCACAGACCTCTCGGAAATAAGTAATTTCCACAGCTGGAATTTAACAACTTGCACCCAGACAAACACTATCCCGTGCTGTCATGAGGCCCCCGATAGCAGAAACCACATTATCACCAGCCAAAACTCTTTAATTACATAACCAAAATGCAAGACAGCATCTGAAGTTGTATCATATTTATTCTTGGAATTGTTCCAGAATCAATCGAGCTCAGTTTGCATGTTGCTTTCACCATCTTCCTGTTCCAGCAGTGCTGCTGGAAGGGCCTTCCAGGGTATTCTTAAATACATATTTTATGACCTTCGAGAGAAGTATGTTGGCCTCTTTGGAAAGTTTAGTCTGTCCTTCCGTGGATCCTCGGCTATGCATTACCCCCCTGAGGAAGGAGATGAAAGCGTTTCTTTGCCACTGTGTGGTCTCATCAAGATTATGGGAGATGTGGCTGGAGATTTAAACAGCGTGGGAGGGTTCAGGATCTGCGTGTGTGCATGCGTGTGTGCACATAGTGAGCGGTGTGCATGTCCTTGGCATACATTATAAGTGAGCGTGTCTGTTTCTTTCGGGCTGAGAGAGAGAGAAAAGAGATAGCAGGTTTCTGACATCAACAAACCCCTGGAGCACTTTTTCTTCTTTGCACACAGAGTTTAATCACTTTATTACCAACATACCAGAAGCTGTGCGTGTTTATACATCTAGACCTTGAAATGAAAGGCATGTAAAGTGAAGTTTTTAATAACTTTAC
Source organism: Parablennius parvicornis (assembly GCA_900302745.1). NCBI lineage: Eukaryota > Metazoa > Chordata > Actinopteri > Blenniiformes > Blenniidae > Parablennius > Parablennius parvicornis. The sequence continues at coordinate 9,916 of OMNM01034503.1, read as the reverse complement.
TGGAGTGAAACAAATAATTCACATACAAAAAAATGCAGACATTCTAATTGACTTTAGTTCAACCCATTTTTTTTTTTTTGTCCCTTTTCTGTCAAAACAGCAAATATGTGTTACTTATATTTTGTATTTTCCCTCTCAGGTTATTTTGTGCAATTTAGCATATGCAACAACTCTGTTTTAATTTCCGCCATCATAAAGATACAAATGTTAATGAATAATGTGAACCTTCATATGAGATTATCAAGTTTATATGCTTACTTTTCATTGTATAGTGTGTGCTGTTCGGCCAGACTGATATTGCAAGGTGTTTATAAAGCTTCATTCACACTGCAGACACAAGCAGCCTGAACCTGACTTTTTGTCCACGTGTGACTCATATCTGATTTTGTACAATAGGCCAAACAGCAAAAATTCAATTTTCTTTCAAATCAAATTCAAGCCATTTTCAAAAGTGGGCCTAAAATCAATACATATCTTATATTTCTCAAAGCCACCTCGGTCCGAACGGTCATTTCAACAGAATTTTATGTCATTGTAGAGAGGCAAACCTCACAATTTTGCACCAGAAGAGGCAAGATTGCATTAAAACTGAACAAAATTTCACATCTACATATAACTTGTGTGGTGCAGGAGCAGGCATGGCTGCACAAAATGCCAGAGTTATAACGTGTGCTCTTTTTTTCTCCTCCTACTTCCCTCAATAAGTCCTTCATAAATTTGTCAGCTACACTTGGACAGCAGCTTAACAATTGATACCCTGACAGGTTCAGCATCTGTGTTCACTTCCATACCCACAACTCCTAACACTGGAGTCTCATGGCAATCACATTGGAATGACACTGTCCACAACCATGCATAAAAATGTGATTTAGAGCAAATTAAGCATTAAGTTAAGCATTAGTGTTAAAGTAGCCTATTCTACTGATCTTATTATGGTTAGAGAAGGGAGCACGTGTTTGGAGGTTTATAGATTTTGATCTCACTGCCGAGAGCTTACTGTTGGTCCCTGTGCAAGGCCGTTTTTCCTCAGCAGCTCTTACTATGTGTAGTTAAGTCTAACTAAGAAATCACCTCAAATTTAAAATAAAATTGCAACCATATATCTGAATGACATTAAATTATGCACGCACACCTTAAAAGCCAGAGTGTCCAACTACGAGCACAAATGTCACTGAAAGAACCCCACCCCCTATCCTGACCCTGAGCTTGTGATATGAAAAGTAATAATGCGCTGTATTTGTGTGTATTGAATCCAGGCTCCTCCCGGACCAAACCATCTTCTCCAGTGTGTTGTGGTTGTTGCATTCAGTGCAGGAGGAGGGTGACTGCTCGCTGCCTCGCTCCGTGCTCCGCTCTGCCCTCTACCTGCTGGCAGTAACGCAGGACAAGAGCCCCAGCCTGGATGGGGTAATTCACATTAGTTGACTGAACACACATTAAAAGAATTTAAACAGCCGTATTGTACTCTTCACAGTGTAATTTCACCATTATTTTTGTACTTCTATACTATGGTGGTTTTTACTAAATTCTTCACTGAAGTCTTTGTTTTCAATGAATTGCAATTTATTTTCTTATCATATGATATTCAATACAAATGTAAGTTGGATGCAGCAACAAGTTCATTTGCTCATTTTACAGAGATCCTGTGAGAAATGTTTATAATACATATAATGCTGTTTATTTCAGCAGTTTTGAAAAGTAACAAAAGAATAAAGTTACGTAAAATTGTGTTCTAGTATTTTTCAATAACATCCTCGGATCAAAATTTCATCAAGTATCCTAATATGATTTTTTTTTCGCAGGTTAACCTTTTGTGCTTTTATTGTTCGCTTTCTTTGCAGAGACATTGTCGTCAAATATTTAGTTTTCTACAATTTATGAATTTTCATCTTCAGTTAGTCCAATATCTACATTAACCAGCGGTGAAATATCATCGTGAGAATAATTTAGTAAGGGTGAAGGTGCTCAGTGTGTTGAGAAAGGAAATAACATGTACTGGAGAGCTGCAGTCTAAAGAGATTCAATAGGGAGGTCATTGATGTGTGAAGGTCATGAAATCCTCTCAATCAAAGCTCAGCAGCTCGTATTCAACTTTTGATTCTAAATATGTATCTTAGATGATACAGTGACAAAGAGTATTAATTATAACTTTGTGTTTTTCACTTTACAAATCATCACATGGCCACTATGGAAGTGCTTAATAGTGTAGACTCCATGTTTGCTATGAATAGAAATAAGCAATATATTACCAGAAACCTCATGCTGTCTTTGTGTTTTAGGCTTTTAAAGGAACCTCACATCAGTTTTAATTAGGTTTTTTTCATTTGGGTTTTTGTGTTCTTCTCAAAGAAAGTACTTGGCATAATTAGTCTTTTTTTTTTTTTTTTTTTATCAACCTACTCAAGGCGTCTTTGAACTGCATCAGCAAGACACTCGCCTTCTGCCAAAGCTTCTCCTCCCTGTACTTCCACCATCCCGCACTCCTCCACTTCATCTGTCGCTATCCAGAGCTCTCAGAGAAATTTGGGCCCCTGGTCCTGCAGCTTTGGTTGACCAAGCCAGCGCAGCCCACTGACTCAGAGCCGGCTGTGGTAAGCCGACGTACTGGTTTGTGCCTGTCCATAAATTAATGATTTGAGTTCACTTCACTTCTTTCGCTCCAGAAATCATTCGCTTATTAATTTTAGTCCAGCAGAGCAACTCTCAGATATGCATTGAAGTAATTTTCTGAATTCTCTTTGAATTATCACAAAATGAAACTGTTTGAGAGATGAAATGATGTTTTTTGTTTCATTCCGAGGTGCAGGCAGACTCAAATGGGAAAGATGGGAAAAGAGGAAGTGAAGCAGACGGGAGTCGGGATCAGCAGTGTGACACAGAAACTACAGAGCTGTTGAGTCTGACGGAGAAGCATCCAGCGGTCATACTGACCCTCCTGGTGAGGATTTTGAACACCTTCGCTGTTTAACACCTAAATAAAACTATTAATAAAGCTTCAAAATTAAAATATCAATTTCATTGTGCCTTGGTTTTTAGAAAACATTTGGCTTCAAACTTGCATTGCGTAGTTGGTGCGCAAGTTCTTTGCTGCAATATGATAATTCCGGTGCCGGGAGGTATCCCAAATGAAGGTGCTCTAAAGGCTGTCGGTTTTTTTAATGGACTGTCTTTCTGCATCACTGCAGGATATGATTTGCTCCAGAGAGGCTCCCCTGGCACAGCAAGTTCTGGGTGTGCTGGAAGTCCTCCTGGAGGGTCAAAGAGGCTACGAGGCAGACCTCTGTAGGAAACTTAAGCCAGCAATTCTGCGGGCCTTACAAAGGGTCCACGTGGACAACATGAAGCACGGTCCTGGACAGACTTCACAGGGTAAGCAACTCAACCTCCAAGAGCCAATATATTTAAAGGCGGGTTAAAATGTTAGCTGCACACATTCATGTAAAAAAAGCAGAAATCAGTGCAGAGATCAGTGGAACCACCTGGTGACATGAAGCGAACGATATGTAGTGGAAAAAAGAAAAGATACTCGGTCCTTTTTAATCCAATTGATGTCAAACCAATGTTCAGTTTTCAATGTATCCTGTCCTCTGATATGCCACATTGGCCGCGTTGGCAAAGGTTTGCGCTCTGGCTGTTCTAGTTTGTCGGATGCTTTAAGGGAGACTGTGACCTGAAAAGGCAAATCTGACTAACAATACTAGATAGTAGTAGTATTGTTAATAAGAAATATGAATTTTTTAAGTTACAATTAATATTGTGATATATCAAAATGTAACTCCTGCAAACTTTGTATTGCATTACATGGCCCTATTAGTTGTCTGCCCAAACTTCTGAAGTGAATGTGTGTTCGTATTATTTTTCAGTCTTTGGTGCATTCTGTGTTTTTGGAAAGAATTAAAGTAAATGTCATATTGAATTAAATAAAACCACACAAAGTGGAGATATTATCAAACTTAAATGCTTTCACACATGCTTAGTATTCACATCAAGGTCAAATATAGTTTGTAATATCATCAAAACTTTCTGAGTCTGTGTGTTAGTGACTCCACCGCCTCAGAAATACATTTATTCATTTCACACAAACAATGATCTGTATCAATATGAATGAAAATTGTTTTGGCTTGATGCTCATTTAGAAGTCATTATAGCACAGATACAGGTAATTACATCTGATGTATTGAGTTAAATCTTTCATTTAAGTGCCTCTGAGTTTGCTTTTTATCATGCATCAGACTGTTGTGTTTCTCTGCATCAATTTTTTGGACAGCAAATAAAATCCTGTGATGAAACTGTTCCCACCCTGCAGAACACAAGCTCGCTCACGTAGCGAGAAACAACACACAGTCACAAGTTTATGCAGTCTGCTCCTACACCGTGGGATGATATAGATCAAATGCGCTCACTTTTATTTTCTACACACACAGCAAATAATGCCTCAGACTTCTAAACAGCCAGCAGCTGCCACACCTGAGTTACTTACTTTCATGCCCATCTCTTCTCAGAAGGAAAGAAAAAAGATTTTCTTTTTCCCAAGAACATCTGTGTTTAGGTGATTGTTTTAGATCATGTATTTCCATTATTACAGTTGACAAGCAGTAGTGAAACTGACAGTATGTAACAAATAAACAGTTGCTGTGCTGCAGCCCTCATCATCTGGAATGAAGAGCAGGGCACACGAGCATCCTGCCTTCATGTTGGGGGAAATAATCATGATATTGTCTATGGGCCAAACAGAAATCTGCCATGTCCAACTTTGGAAATTGATTGACTTGGGAGCAAGTTTTTAATTAAAGGGATTCATATTATTGAGCTTTTCAACACTGTCACATCGTCTCGTTGGTATAAACATGTTGTATTCAAAGTTTATATCCCCAAATCCAGCTTTTCCTTAAATTTTCCCCATTTGAATATTGGATCATAGGAGCTGCATTCAGAATCTGCTGTGTCTGTGTGAGCTGGACTAGCTCGCCCACAAATGCCCACCATGTGAAGAGGAGGAAGTTCTTCCGCTCGTGGTGCCATGTGCCAGAGCAGAGCTGCCTAATTGTGCGAGGAGTACCTTGATTGGGATTTGCTAAACCCCCCTTGACTTTATATAGGCTTTGATTTCTGATTGGCTCGTTGAAGCAACTCACTTTTTAAAAAATGAAACAGCCAGGGAGAGAGATGACAGACTTTCTTCACTTCTGAGGCGTCATTCCAGGTATGGGGACTATCATTACGATAGGAAAATCATTAGAAAGTGAATTTTGCATAATATGACCCCTTTAACTATTTCAACAGAGCTGTCACAACATAAACTACGTTACCTTCAGAGGACGCTAGGCAAAAAGAAGGGCATATGTTGAAGTGTCCTTGAGCAAGACACTAAACCTCAAGTTGCTAGAATTGGAAGTCATGTACTTTGCATGGCAGCCATCACTATTGACAAGGGAGTGTGTGCATGACTGTGTGAATGTGACTAATGGTGTAAAGTGCTTTCAGATTGGTGAAGTGAAATTGTCATCATTTATAGTCGACATAGGATGAAAAATAATTTACCCGTTTTTGTCGACTGTTCTTTATGGAAGAAAAAAAAGATCTCAATGCCTGATGACTCAGCTTGTGCTCAAGGGTGTTCAATAAATTTGCGTCCAAGCCAATTTTTTAGGAGATGTCTATGCCCCTCTTATATACGTAATTTCAAGGTTTCTATTCTACAGATATTAGTAATAATTGGCAGGGCGTGAAATGATAATTCAGAAGTAAAAGTTACCCGGAAATGGGAATGAATTCTGCAACACACCATCTCTATTTCATAGTTTTAGCATTAGAGTTAATAGTTAATGTACCGGAAATATGTAAATATCCTTTAGATATCCCTTTGAGGTTTTTTTTGTTTTTTAGCACTGCTATTTAAAGGAGAGTCGGGAGCTGAGCACAAACTCTTCCTGCTCACAATCACAGCTCATGCAGGTTGTGAGATAAAAAATACATCAGCATGTTTTTTTTTTCATTTTCACTATCTACCATTACTGAACACTATAAAAGTTGTTCACCAGTTAACAGGATAACCAGTTGATTCATAGCGACTTCAGCAGCAGTGTATTAAATCCTTGCTGTTTTAATAAACTGTTAACATGAACCACACAGCATGAATGTGAATACTTGAATGGGGGAATAATGTCCGGTGCCCATCCCTGTGTCCATAATAAATTAGCTGAGGTTAACCAACATTGGCCAAACTTCAGTAATCACCTGTTTATGGGAAAAGTAGCCAGCTCTGCCTCCATCTGCACAGCCTTTCTGGGCACCATATTCAAAAGCCTTTCTCGCGTTTATCCCATTTTTGGTCGCTGATCCCTTTTGGCAGAAAGCTTAGGCTCTTTTTTTTTTCTTTTTTTTTTCTTTTTAGGTCAGATAGACTGTGTTTGTTTCCCTACAATTTATTCTTGTAGTTTTGTAGCTGCTGTGCCCGCCTGCCAATTTATTACCTGGCAACTGTGGATGCTGAGATTTTATTGGGGAAATGGGCTTTGTGCCGAATGTCTCAGGCCAAATGACCAAACAAACGGTCCGCCGTGGTAGAGACATCTCTCAGTCTGATGTACAAGCTGTACCACTGTCTCAGTTTAGCAGGTCATCTCAATAGGCAGAAAAGTACAAAGTCGTACGTGTGTGTGTGTGTGTGTGTGTGTGTGTGTGTGTGTGTTCGTGTGCTTGTGTGTGTCTGCGTGTGTCTTTTCAGCTTCCTCACACAATCCAAGGACAAGCTTGTTAGGTTAATTGCAGATTTTTCTGTGTTTGTCTTGCTGTGAACTTTTTACTCGTCTAAAAAGTCTGCTACCTTTTGTATTGTTTGGGTTGGAATTGATCCAAATCAACCTTGCAACCGTAGTTGAATAGATATCACACATATTGTTTCTGAAGGCAGCATGACAGTGGTGCAGTGGTTTGCAGACTCGCAAAGTGCACAAGTCTAAGGTGCACAATGCCTTTTGCCTCTTGTCAGCCATGAGCAACTCCAGCTCTCCGCTACCTTCAGATAAAGTACACATGGAAGATGGATTGACGGGCTGAAGTGGAGGAAATGAAAACTGTGCCAGTCTGAACCTGGCAAGGAAATTTGCATCTTGCAATGTGTGTGCTGAGTAAATTTGGAGCTTTTTGACTACATCAGATTAATTTTTCAAGCTCTTTGAGTAACTAGGATACCAATTTTCTTTGAATAGAATATTTCCGGATTGTCAGTGCCAAGAGTGTGGCACAAATATCTGTTTCCTGAAATGAAGTACATTATACATTCAGGCTAGTTCTAAATAAAGAATAAAATGAAAGGGTTCTCTGCCAATGTGTACAAAAAGAATAATAACATCAGAAACTGCCAGTTTATTACACAGACATTTGTGAAGGTCAGTCTAAGTAAAATCAGATTTTTCTACAAATAAGCAGAACATACCAAGATCACTGAGGTTGATGAAGTTAAGGACAGTCATGCAGCTTTATGATATAATTAACAAAGAATCTACCAATATTAACAATCGTCCCATGGAAATTGAACCTGGTTTAGTGTATTCCTGGCTCCAAGGTGGTGCAGTTGTGGTTAATCTCTTTTACCAGCTCCCCACAGGAAAGTGGTTTCATTAAACGGAGGACTCGCAGAGTCACCCACAATTTCATCTCTAGTCTGTACAGCTCACACAGACTCCAGCACAAAGCAACGTCCAATCTCTGCGTGCAACATTACTTCCTGCATATTTACTACTTCACACCTTTCTTGTCGTCCATTGTTTCTGACTTTTTTGTTTGATGACATTTTTTGACTGAAGTTTTTTTTCACGTTGTCGGTGGTCTCATGACTCTGAAAACTCTTCACATTGTATAAAAATAACCGCTGATTTTAAGCCACAATCAGGTCCCCTATACTGTATATCAAATGAAAACGCACGGTGAACGAACAGAGCACTGTGGGTGGAACTTTTTGACAACGCTCAGTCTCCTTGTCGATTCGGAAAAACACAATTTTCCGAAAACACTTGGCCAGTGTCCCCGAGTTGAGGACAGAAACACTGCTACTACGCACCAGGCCATCGTAAATAGTTCTTCTGCACATGCGTGAGTAGATGGACAATAACAACAATGGTGACCTTCAGAGTGTCACGGCTCCCAGTCCATATTCTCCTGGGACTTGGTACTTTTATTATTGAGAGTCAACCATAGTTGCAATCTAACTTGCAATCTAACTTGTCGTCTGTTCATACGTGTACTCGCCATTGTTATATTTTATAGCGTATTGTTTTATGCATATACGTGTGTAGTTTCATCACAAACTCAAGGAACAGCACCCACTAGTGGCCTTTCATGTTAACTTCATCATTTTTGTGTTTCTGCTGTTTCTGTGAAAACGGACATCTTTTTTTTTTCCAAAATTAGGCCGTGTAAACATGAAACTTTTCTGTACTGAAAATGCAAAAATGATGGCTTCTCTGTCGAAATGGTAGCCTTCCTTTTGTCTGGTTTGGCCTAAATCACTATATGTGTTGCTGCCTAAAGGTCGCAGCAGCTGACTTGCACCTTCCACACATGAGAGGACCAGCAAAAATCTAATACTGTTTGATGTCGGAGAAGTCAAAGAGTTTTTAGTATTAAATGGAAAGAATTGGAGTCACATAAGGTGAACAATGATCAAAGAAACACAGATAGTGGTGAGCCTGGTTCAACTGTGTCGAGCACGTCATTAGAAAGCAAAACAAAATACAGAGCTGTCGGCTCATTTTCTACGACTGTTAGCAGCGACAAGGACCGTATATTAGATACGGGGAGTTTGACAAACTGCCAAAAAGCTGCTAGTGGATCATGCTGCCGTCGACAGCACATGTGAAATATTGATGGCAAACTTGGAGAAACTGATGTTGCATTAAAGTGTAAATTTATGTCTTTCTGTAGTTCGCTTCAAAAACCTGAGGTGAGTAGGCTGACAAATGTAATTGGTACTTTAAATAATGATAATAAATAAAACAACAGTTACCATGCAGCAATAAAACACCTATAAAGGCATGTACGTGGATTAATAGGCCCATTTGGCAGGATGTGTTTTTGCAACATAATGGAGAGCATTTAGTTTAATTATTCTCAAATACAGAAACATTTGAATGAAAACCTTTGCAGATTTATGTTGGGTAAGATATTCTCCCCGGCAGTATTTACTGTCTGCCTGTCTCATTTAAAGCCTGGTTATGGTCACATTAGGAGGCAGTGAAAAAGCTTTTTAATGATATTGGATTTTTTTTTCTGTCTCTCCCTCTGTCTATTTTTAAACGTCACATTACAAAATGCTCCAGAGAAACATAAACTTTCATTAAAGTCCACTCGGAACTGGACGCAATATTTAAGAAGAATGAATTTAAACCCAATTTAAATGACAGTAACCCAGAGACAGCTTTGCACATTCTCAAGCATGTAGCAATATTGTGTGATGAAAAAAAAACATCATGGTTTTTTTGTACATAGCAATTGTTCCGTGTGGTGGTACCTTTTCTTTTTGACGGCCTTGTTGGGTGAATTGGGAAATTTGATGATACAAAGTCTCTCCTGAAAACTTGCTAACTTTTAAATTGGATTGAAATTGCAGAGCGTTTCCCCGAACACTGCTGCGGCTGATTAATGTCGGAAGGAAAGAACCATTAATCCTCTGTTAAAGCGAATCCTCCCAACATCCTCTGACAGTCCAGACTTCTGGAAGTGAGATACTTGTTTATCTAAATGACCGGACTCTATTTATTGATTTAGTCTCCACAGACAGCAGTATTCGTTTTCCAAAGGCTGTCGTAATACCACAGTATTTTTTGAACTCCTTGTTTGATGTTGACGCCGCTGGTGAAGTTACTCTGTGTTTCATTGATTCTATCCTCCATTTCTAAAGTTTTAATTACCTATT
>OMNM01034501.1:45674-67748 GCA_900302745.1 Parablennius parvicornis | reverse complement strand
GATCTCTCTCGACATGATGGGGGGAAAAATGAGCAGCGGAGCTCTGCAGGGAGCCAGCGGAGAAGTGGAGAGGGATAATCCCTGATATTTGTTCACTGAAATAAGAGAAACGTCTTTTCAGCACCTCAAGTTGTCAGAGTGAAATCTGTGCTGAAAAGCTCTACCGCCCTGTGTGTGTGTGTGTGTGCTTGCTTTGAAGGAGAAAGTAGAACTCACAAGCTTCCCTTCTCACGTCTTGATTTATTTCCTTTTGATTTTAGAGATAAATTCCAGGTAGAAATAAATAAATTGAGGATAAAAATAATGACATGTTTAAAGACATCCTCACACACCTGGAAAAGCTGTGATCATATTGGGAGGAAGCGGGAAGTTTTGAAAAGTTCCCAGGTGTAGGTCTTTGATGAAAATTAAGATATTTCACTGGCTCTGTGCACAAAAATGGTATTTTCATCTTATATTGGCTCATAAATGACAGCGTTTTCTTGGTTTTCTTTGATAAGTTAACAGTTGAAAAGTAGTCTGTACAGCAGATGTGCATGAATGAAATTTTAAAATAAACTATTTTCAATTGTTGATGACTGTAATGTCTAAACTAGAAAATAGGAATTTTCCAACTGGTAATTATCATAACCCCTTGCTGCAAATGCAAGATTTTAAGAGTAATAGTAATGTTAAGAGCTTCCTGTTGTCAGGGTATTGCTCCTGACAAGGAAGTGAAACTTTCTCATCTGGTCACTTTTCATTGTGCATTAATGCAAAGAAAGAAAAAAATCCTATCAGACTGTGAACATGAAGAGAAAGTAGACAAACAGGCGCCGGAGCGTCTGTTTCCCGGTCGCCATGGCTCCCCAATGGATTCCAATCAGATAAAAACCAGCAGACATTGATGACGAGGTGAAAGAACAGGCTACAAGGCCTCGCTGACTCCTTGATTAATCGATCAATCAATCCGATTTAATTAATCATCATTGGACATCTTACACTCCTCCACGCTCACTTATACACGTCTCGCTTTTGTTATGATCCTTTAAAGATCAACTGTCAACTGCTGCTGAGCTGATGACCGCGTGTGTGTGTGTGTACGTGCTACATGAGTGCTCTCAATTACAGCGCAGGGTGATTATAATTTAATGTGGTAATGGTGTGTTTTTACTGAGTGATATTAAACGAGGGCTGCATCAGTCAACTGGAAAGGCAACAACACAGTTTGTCCTCTGGTTTTAGAGAAGGTATCATAAACATGAACACAATAACTATTGGCTCTATATTAAACTGGATTTACTGTAAACTATCATAAAAAATTTTCTGGACGTCAGTCATAATATTGGAGCCAATTGTGTCTTAAGGTTTCTTTCTAAAATTGGTGCCAACTTATGTAATGCTTTTATTTGAACCTTGGAAAATCTCTCCATGAGCACTTTTTACTTTCTGCGAGTCGAAAATCTCCTCCTTAAACGGCGACTCTTAATTTTGATTTTTGACACGAAAGAGTGGCTGTAATACCTATGAAAGAAATACTTTTGGAAGGTTTCTTTGTGGTTGATCTGCATCCATTTGTTGTTTTGCAAGTTGCTTAGCTTCTCTGGTTCCACCACAAAAAATAAGTCAGATTGATCTTTACAGACTTCATAGCATCTCAAGTGCTCCATGTACCAAGCTGTGTATGGTTCCACAACAAAAAAGGGGTTGTTCCCAACAATGCAGACGTTGGCAATTTTTTTTGGTAGAGCAACTGTGAATGTTTCCAGTTGAAAGACATTAATTTCAAGACATTAAATTGAAACGATAACCTCTGAATTTAATTGAAAACAGTTATATATATATATATAAATCGTTTGGTGTAAATCTAACGGTGTCTGTGTAAATTTCAATTTGTTGCTGAGCAAATCTGCTGGGTTGAGGGGGAAGGTCATGTTTGAAGCTATTTAAATTGACTTAAATGTTTAAAATGAGAGGTGCAAGTACTATTAACCATATTGTTTTGTCTGAGTGGTACCAATGTCTTCTCCTGGTTACACTGGAAGATGCTGTGGTTTCAAACTAACACCAGGAACTCTTTTAATTCAGGACTAATGAAAAAACTGCAGCTGATCCAGTGGAGAAGAGGGACTCATCAAGATGTGGATGGGAGTGAGTATTGTTATTGAATGTTTGAATTATTGCCTGTATATATATTCATACATGTATGAATAATTTATTGACTTGGTTGAGTGTCTTCTTTTGTTTTGATGTCCTCCTCAGAGACTTTGTGATTGCTTCAGTGTTGGATGTGACAGTCAAATGGGGGAAAAAAGGGATAATGTAAAGGCCAAATACAAGGTAATTTACCTGTTTCTTTGTTTTGAAATATACCAGTTACTTCCTGTGATTGTTTTTAAAGCTACTACTTGAGCTTTAGTTTGCCAGCCAACATATGAAACATAACACAGACAGAACAGATGCAGGGAATAAGGGAGAAAGGGGGGGAGAGAGAGTGAGGGGGAGCAAAAGAGAGGGAGAGAGAGAGAGGGGAGAGAGAGAGGGGGAGAGAGAGAGAGAGAGAGAACTCCCTGCAGCAATAACTGAGAGACGTCTCTTTCTCTCTCTCTCTTTGAAAAACTTGTAAATAAATGTCAAATGTTGAAATTCAGCCGAGATAATTTCTTCTTTAAAGCAACATTGTATTGGTTATCAAAGAAAACAGAAAAATGTTAAGTTCTATATTATACAGTCATATACAATTATTCACATTCATATGGTAGAAGGTGTCAAAGCAAGGAGAGCAATATTGCAAAAGATGAATAACATATTAACATCTATCTCTGTCTTCATCCACTTATCTACATGTATTTACAGATGACTAGAGAACACGACTACATGTGGAAAACTTCCTGTATAGATGTCGTCCTGCTCACTGAGCATACAGGTAGTTCTTCAGGAGCAGCTGGGTCACGATCCTTGCTCACACATGGCTTCCTGCCAGGTCCCTCTGGTTGCCCTCAGCGTCACCTGGTTCGTCCTCCTCCTCCCTGGACCTGGACCTTCCTCTTTCTCCTCCTCCTTCTCCTCCTCCCTGGACCGTCCTCCTCCACCCCCATGATGTCACCTGCTGCCGCACAGATGTTGTGGAGGATGCAGCAGGCAGTAACAAGAGGACGTATCTCCAGGCTCTCAGAGAGATGGAGGCAAGCGGGTTGGCGTTGTATTTGTTGTACCAGGTTTCAACCTCACCTGTCAGTTAAATTTCACATGAAAAACATTTGATAGATTGTGATGAAATCATGAATCAGAATTTATTGTGTATCCTCATTGTTCATAATTGTGATTATTGAGAGAAAGCAGGTTACCGGTAAGGTGTTATAATAGCAGGGTCATGTGGGGTCAGCGCAGGACAAGAGCATCATGCACAGATCCCCAGTTGCCAATGTACACATCAATAAACCTCCTTTGGCATCACAAATACCTGCCCTATGATAGAGGGGGAAAGCTTTCTGTTTAGGTAACAGATTTGTTGCAGCTCTGCAGGAGGAAGAATTGAGATTGGCACCACCAACAGCTCCAGCAGCAGGGCAGAATGCCTGAACGCCAGCAGGAGCACGAGTGTCAACATAACGATGATCCCCGGAATCCCTGAAGCTAGAGTCACGTCACATCCAGGAATTAAGGTGGACAGGATAGGAACATTATTATTGACCTGTTTATCGCTGCAGGCCCCTCTGTTCCTAGAAAATTAAAGAAAGAAATTTAGAATTTTTAAAAACAATGTCATTTTTCTATGTACACGATGTTTCTAACTTATTTGTGTTTTTACTGTTCTAAGTTATGTTGAATTTTGTTACATAAAGTTTCATTTAACCTCTGACTTCTGCTTGTTATCTTTCTTTACTCGACAGTATAAGCCATGTATGTATTCATATATTTACTCTAAAGAGAAATGATTCGTGCTAATGATTGGTGTGCTTAACTGTAGGATGTATAATTAGACAAATGCAATCCAGTACATATTAACAACATAACCAGAAGGATGTCAACAAGCAGGCAGGTATGTAGAAAGCTGGTTAATTCATTTAATATACATCAGGGATCTTCAGTTAAACAAACAGTAAAATATTTGTTGCACTAGTAGGACATTTTTAATCAGCTGCTTTTTTTTTTGTTACTAAGCTCCAATGAGATGAACAGTAATATAAAGGCTGAATAGGAGCCGAGAAGTATCAATAACACTGTACTCTACACAGCATATATGTGACAAAAAAGGTACAAACTATTTTACCACAATGTTCTAAAATCTAGATCATCCTATAATGTCATGAACAAAACAGTCCCCTACCAAACCAGAGAGGCAACAGCGTCCTGCTCGTCCTGGTCCTCCTCCTGGCTCTTCTCGCCAGGTTCCCTCAGTCGTGCTCCTCGGCTTTGAGGTTTCTCATCCAGACATAACAGCCACCGCGTCATCAAGTACACTCATTCCAATTCTCCATTAACCTCGAAGCGTTCCTAGTGTATTTGCATTTCTGCACTTCTGAGGTTACCTTGCAGGTAGTTACTCACGACGTATGTGGCACCGCCCCTGAACCTGCACAGACATACGACTGGCTTTTGCGCGTCGTGACCGACGTGACGACACACGGGAGGTGCATTGTGGGATATGTATGATAAAAGTGCGCGCAAAATATTGGCGGACTAGCAGTAATTGTAAATACATTTTGTCAAGCAGGTCAAAAATAATTCAATCCAGAACATGAATGAATTATCCCTGGATGGAAGAATGGAATGGAATTACTGGAGGATTGATTTCAGCCCAAGACAAACCAAAGTTAGCTTTCACTGAGTTTGTAAGCTACTCCAGTAACTATAAAGGCAAAAATGTATATCATTAATATTCAGAAAACATTCACTCACCTCTCAATAAGCCAATAACCAAGCTGGTGATTATCATCTGGAAGCGTTCAGAGCTCCAAGCTGCAACCTAAGAGAGGCTGGCCCTCCAGTGGGCATGAAGCAGCTTGAATTCGGCTTCACTGTGTTCTAAAGAATGATTAAACAAGATGAAAATAAGTTTGAGTTTCTATGTTCTCACTTATTATGGTAAAATTGGTTATTTTTTGTATTTTTACATTAGAATTTCATTAAAAAAAGGTATTGAGTTGCAGTCTGAAAAACTATAGGTATTTGTAATTATTAAGCAAATATAACCGCTAGCTAATTTTTTTTAAATTTTAATTTAGTTTCAAACTTTCCATTAGCCATGACTTACCTTATCAAAATCGAAGTTAGCTGACAATCCAAAATGTCTCAGTTTATCTGCAGGTGTTGGACGTGAACGTGAAGGAAAGAGGAAATGGCTGCGCAGTAACAGTTGGGTTTGCGAAGCACTTAGAACGTAATGACGTAATGACGTTGTCAGAAACATCCAATGAGGAGAAACTATTAACCGTCAATTATTATGACAACCGTTTCTAATTTCAACAGAATTGCTTTTTTGAGTTTGAAAACTTTTCATTAGTTAACACAACATAAACATGAAATCTTGAGTTATCGCAACAATTTCAATATTCAGTTGTCATACTGACAAGAAATTGTAAGTTATCATGACTAATGAGTAAAAAAATTTTTTACAGTGCAGTCTGCAAGTATAATCACACACAAGCTGCAAATTTGGCAAATAAATTCTTCTTTAGACAGAAACATGACTAGTTTGAAGGTTTAGATTGCTTCGTGTCCTTATAAACAAAAAAACACAGAGGCAAAAAGAAAAAAACAACCCTCTTATATGTGCGTTGACCTGTTGCCATGTTAACGGAATGCCCAGGTTTAATTGTGTTGTTAGCAACTCACTTTAATGTTAAATACAACCTCAACAACAGCGTTTATCATTGTTTTTTTTCTACCTTTAAGAGGAAGACGGAGCGTATCCTCGTGTCGCCGGTGAGGAAGAGCAGCGTCCCGGTGTTTGTGTCGACATGTCGGCTCAACGCTCCGTGCAGCAGCGACCTCCACATGGAAACGTGAATGAACGCTACACGCACACGAGCGCACCCGCGCACACACACTCACACTCACACGCACACGCAACACAGACACACCAATCACATGCCGGAATGGTGAGCATTCTCGTCTCTGATTGGTTGTTGATAGAAATGTGGGAATAAATACTTGAACAGGTGTTTTGTTCATTAAGGTAATATATATTACTCATAAAACTCACTATTTCTGTATCTGCGCTGTGATTGTGAAATATGTACATCCTTTAGTGGTAAACATAGCTCTTCTTTTTATTTCTTTACTAATGCCTGGGATTTTCAAACACGCAATATATTCAGGCGCATCTGTTGCAAACATCATAATCTTGTGGAAATGTAGGTCTCAGTCGTTTGCAGAGATTATTTTAAAGTGAACAAAGTTTAGAACTGGTTCGATGAGTGTTTTCTAAACGTATTACACTTTTGAACACACGTAGTTTTCTTTCTAAGTGACATCTAAGGGAATTAAAGTCTGAGAGTGTAAAACATTCTGGGCATTTTATTCAAGTGCTTGTTTCCAAGGAGATTTCTGCTTAAGACTGACTTTTTTGGGGGGAGATTTCACATATTTTTTCCTCTTTATTTGATTTATTCTCATGATGGCTGTTTTTTTTCTTTTTTTTTTGTCAAGTGCAAGTGTGTCGTGCCCGTTAGTGTCCCCCACATTTTAGAATAAAAATAATTTATTAATATTCAGGGTGGATTTTCATGTTACGAAGAACTGATTAAGTGAATTACATTAGAGCTAACCTACATACTGAGCAAAGACAACACAATAAATTAGTTCATCGACTGCAAATAGTTTGGCTCCCTCTTGTGTTTCTCTCTCACACTGTGCAGGAAACAGGGGAGACATTGTTTGTTTGTTTTTTTAACACTTCATTTCCCACAGTGCAGCTACAAGATCTCCTCCATGCGTTCTTTAACGATTGTAAACAGTTGATTTAATTGTTACACGAGTCATAAAAATCTCTGTTGAAGTCTAATGTTGTTGTGTTGAATATTGATAGTTTTCGCTTTGGAGAAACCAGTTTGTGATTTGTAACCCTTTCTTAAGACCTAAATGGGCTTTAAACAGATCCAAACACTACAGAGAATAATTTTCAAGAAATTCAAATGGAAGATGGTTATTTAAATAAAAAAAAATTTAAAAAAACGGTATAACTGTGTCGTTCGTGGCTTCACGTGAGGTCTCGTGTTGTGTTTACATGCGGTGAGTACAAATATCCGAGGCGTACTTGAAGGCGTCACAGCGCGTGAAGAGAGACCGCTGTGAGCGTCGTGGAGTTGCGACGTTCCTCCGATAATCTGTGAGTTTAATCTGAATAAACTACATTTAATCTGAGTTTATTCCTCCAAGTAGAGATCTTCTTGGTGGAAGGGAATTGTTTTATACCCGTGTGATTTAATTACATAATGTTTCGGGCGCGGTCTTTTGACTTCTATCACTTTCGCTTTCTTTATTCTATTTCCAAAGTTCTATGGTCTTTTACAGGTTAATAATTGTAATTTACAGGGAAGTTTGACACTACATGGATGGATTGTTAAGTGGCAGGATTGTGATTTGACGGTCATTGTTCACGCATGTTGAGCGTAATAGAAGTGACAGCAAAGCGCGTTGAAAGTGGAGCAGACAAATAATAAAACAACAGGAAGAGAAGTTTCTAGAAAAGCCTGTTGGTGCTGTTGTGTTAACTTGCGACATCTGTTGACAGCAGTGTTGTTTGATCACAGTGATCATGGAGAGTCCTGCAGAGGCTGCAGCTCCGTCCTTCTCCCAGGTGACATTCATTGACACCCCCCATTCCTACCCTCCTTCCGCCCCCATCAGATGCACCTACAGCCTCTGCAAAACCTTCCAGTCCCACTCCAGGGACTGGGTGGGCATCTTCAAGGTGAGAGGGACACAAGAAGAAGCATTTTTGACATTTTTATAAGAACATTTCTGAGATTTATTCCACCATTTCTCTTCTGCAGGTTGGATGGAGCTCGGCAAAAGATTATCATACCTTTGTGTGGGTAGAGCAAACTCAGGAAGTTGCTGTACAAGAGGCACAAATCAGACAAGTTGTGTTCAAGGGTGAGATAAAGTTTTACTGAAAAGTGCAACTTTTTGTTCTATTCAGAGTTAGGAAAAAGTTGTAAATCAGTCAAGTTCAGTCTAACAAAAGTAAAAACACTCAATGTAGAGATGTCTGACAATTTT
Source organism: Parablennius parvicornis (assembly GCA_900302745.1). NCBI lineage: Eukaryota > Metazoa > Chordata > Actinopteri > Blenniiformes > Blenniidae > Parablennius > Parablennius parvicornis. Next base: position 59,540 of record OMNM01034501.1, on the reverse strand, counting down.
CTATGAGTAAAGTATTTGTCATCTCTCATTAAAATACCAACACAGAAGTTATAAAGTCCGATTTTCTATATGTCTAACTACTTTTTAAACTTGATCAGCTATGCTCAAATAATTACATCTAAAAAGTAGGGAAAACATTACTCACAACTTCTTTACAGTTTATATTTAGACCTCAACGATTGAACATATTCAGTGTTTTACCTGAGAACTCAGCCTCATTCACCTCAACTTACTTGTGCTACAGTTTGCTAGATAAGATTATTGTATTATATTTAGCCTATTGAAGTATATATTAATGTATAATCAGTCAAATTAAAGTTATTGTCATGTTATATATTTTACTGATTAAACTAATTATCATACTGTGATTAGCAATGTAAGAAAATTACTGGGCTGTAGTTTCCCAATTCAGAGAAGAACCCTCTGACAGGGAACCTGCAGATGGCGGGGCATCCAGTGTGACTTCCTGTTGGCTTGCAGCATAAAGGATTTAATAAATTCTCACTCAAACAGGCCCACAGTTTCACTGCGAGCCATTAATATTCAGGGTGTGTTAATGTCTCGATCGGTTCTTCCAAACGTGTTTTTACGCTTCATGTCAGTGATGTGACTGACAGCTAAGGAGTGATGGAATCTGTGTGTCATCAGAGTACTACCTGCCCAAAGACGACATGGAGTTCTACCAGTTTTGTTATGTGGACAACAGTGGGCAGGTCAGGGGAGTCAGCACTTCATTCAGCTTCAGGAACCAAGTGGAGCAATGCAGTGAAATCAGCCACGATGAAGACCTGCTTTTCATCACCACACAGGTAACAAACAACAACAACAAAACTCTGTGGAAGTAAGAGTTCGAAGCTCATGGATCAGATTTCAGAGCTGAAGGTTAGTGGCAGCACTCAGTTATAATCAAACTTTTTGTCACATAGTGACGGAGATTTAATGGGTTATTAAACCTCTTTGTGTTGGTTATGTGCCAGCTGGCTGTCGTTCTGGGGCCCTCTGTGGACATCTTTGCACCTATTTATGTTAATCGTTTTTCTTTATGTTGTAATTTTATGAATCTTTGTTACCTCTGTATTATTTTTATTGTCTTAGTGGTCAGTTTGCGTGTTTTCATTTGCCTGTTTTCATGTGGTTGCGTTGAACTTTTTTTTGGTTTTGTGTTCGTAGCTTGTTTTTCCCTTTTTGTAGTTTTTTTTGTCTTTGAGAAGCATTTTTTTGTTTTTATAAGCTTATTTTGTGTTTCTTGTGGTCGGTTTGTATTTTCGTAGTTGGGTTTAGCCTCTTTTTGCTTCTTTTTCATTTCTGTGGTTACGTTATATTTCTGATAGAATAATTTATAGTTGAAGTGCTCACTTTGTGTCTGTTTTCAGTTGGTTTGTGGTCATATTGGTTAATTGTGTAAATTTTGCATTTCCCTGTGGTCACGTATTGTCCTGTGGTAATTTTTCTTCTTTTTGTATATTACTTTTATTCCTTTCCTTCCTTTTTTCCTCTTGGTGGTTGTTAGAATACCTTAGTGATTTTTTTTGTAATTTTTTAATCTCTGTTGATTTTTTTTCTCCATCATTTTGTGCCTCTGTTATTAGGTTTTATTACTAAAAGATAATTTTGTTTTTTGTAGTTATTTTGTATCAAGTTTCAATTGTTTTGTGGTCATATTCCCCTTTAATTTAGTTAATTTTCTACTTCTCTAGAGTAATTTTGGATGTTTTTGTGGAAGATGTGTCTTTCTTTTTTATTAGTTTGTGTCTCTTTTTTGTTATTACGATCTGTTAGTGTTCACTTTCACTTATTTTGGTAATTTTGTATCACTGTGGGACATGTTCGTCATTGATTTGTTTCTTCCTGGTTTTTTTGCATCTAGTTATTTATATCTCTTTTTATTCTTGTTGTTGTTTCATGGTGAGGCCAGTAAGAGTAAGCTGCCATCTTTCCGGGAATCAAGTGTGAAAGTGAAACAAAGTGAATGTTGAAGATTGACTTGAATTGATTCTGATGCACATTCCTGTAATGACAAACTCCATTAACATGTGTTTGTTCCAACCCAGATGGAAAGTAAACAAAGTTTATTATTGACTCAGTGTGTTTTATTGACCTCAGGAGCAGGTGGAACAGAGCATACGTGAAAAAACCGAACTTCAGAGCGAGCTGGATCAGACGAGTGCTGAAAACAAAACCTTAAAGAGTGCCCTGCGGCAGGAGCAGCAACAGACCTGCACCCTGAAGGTGCGCTCATCTGATAGAGAGAACGATAACTTGCATTTTGTGCCACAGGAAGAATAAACTTTGACCCTGTGGCTTATCTATGCAGGAAGAGATTGAAAAGAAAGATAAAGAAATGAGTGAAGTGGTGAAAGAGCTGCATCAAACCAGGGAAGATGTGAAATCTAAGGAGAGCGCTTTACAGCAGCAGAGGCAAGAAATCAACTGCTTAAAGGTTTGTCCTTAATTCACTCTGTAACTTCTGAGCCCGGTGCTGCTTCATCAGTGTGTAAACTTGACTGCTGCCTCTGTTAGGAGGAGATAGTCCAGCAGAAAAATCAAACCGAGCAGAGACAACTGAGTCAAAGCGTGACGACAGACAACTCCTCCAAACAAAAAGAGGTGAAGACTTCCTCATCTACTCACCAGAAGCTCTGAATCTCTACATGACCTCAACCTCTTTGTTCCTTTAACAGGAGAAGTACAGCCGAGCGGTGATGAAGATCAACCAGCAGAAGGAAGAACTTAAAGTCCTCAGGGAGACTATTGACCTGCAGAGCGAGGAGATCGCCACGTGAGACTTCTGTCAATTCTTCTAAAGAGTGAACTTTTTAAAGCTGCTCTGTGATATATATTTGAGCTCTGCTGCCTCCGTGTGCCAGGCTGAACGCTAAAGTCAGAGAAGGAGAACGGGAACTGTTCAAGACAAAAGACACCCTGCAGTTACTCCAGGTAGACCCAACAATCCTATTCATCAAAGTTCACGACATGAAGACCGAAGCTGTAGCACAGTAAGTGTGGATCATTCAGCTTGTTGCTTCGCCTCGTGACAGGTCGACCTCCACAGCAGTGAGAAGGTCATGGAGAGGCTGACTGCAGAGCTGCGGAGTGTTAAACAAAGCAGGGAGGAAATGGAGATGAAGAACCAGGAGCTGACCAGGAGGCTGGCGGAGGCCGAGACGGGGCAGAGCTCCCCCGATGAAGGATTGAAGGTGGGAACTAGGCCGAGATTGAGCCTAGAAAATATAACCGGTAGATATCTGTTCTGACGGTGCTTCCTCTTCAGGACCGCTGTCAGACTCTCATCAGGGAGCTCCATGAAACGAAAGCGTCGCTGGAGGCTGAGAGGGAGGGGGTGAAAAACATCATGAGGAAAGCCGGGTATCTGGAAAGGGAGTTTCAACAAGTCAGCGAGCAGCTGGAGAACGTGATGAGATCCCACGAGGTGGAACAACGGAAGAGCAGCAAATATGAGGTGAACTGAAGCATCCTGGTCAATCTGGACTCAAGTTAGACGAGAAGAAAACTTCTAGTTAGTTCAGCCTCGTTAATGCTGAACTAACTACATGAAAGATGACTGGCTGCAATTAACAGCATTAACCTTTACCTAGTCGCTGTGATTAGCATTAACATCCATATATGAAGGTTAACCTTTTTCTCTAAAAGCTGTCGGCATTTCGGTCATTTATCTCTTGTTGAACTTCAGCTACCATTCAGATTATGGAACATCTTCCTCCTCTAGCATCCAGATTATAGATCATCTTCTTCCTCTCATATCCAGATTATGAAGCATCTTCCTCCTCTAACATCCAGAGTAGTAGACTAGAAAGATTCCCGTCACAGGTTTGCCGACTGGAAAACCTTTTAAACATACTACAAATTCTGAAGCTCCATATGTATTCGGCTGGACAATGTGGGAGTCTTGTTTTGCTCTGTGTTTATGTTAAAACTGCACAATATTTCAGCTTCAACTCCAAGAAATGGTCAAGTTGATGGCCGATAAGGACATCATCATGGAGGAGAAGGAAACCTCCTTTCTGTTGGAGAGACGAGAGAAAGATGAGCTCAGCAGAGAAAACGAGGTGCTCCAACAGAAACAGTGTGGTTACTCAGACAAACGGCCGAGCTCTGCATCCACTGAACTAAACCACGTTTCCCTTCTCATCAGACTCTCAAGAGAGAACTCGAGGGTTTGCGTACAGGCTACGCAGAACTACACAGGGTTCGCTCCAACACCAGCATGACAGCCGAGAACATTCCCGCCAACCAACAGCAGAATACAGGAGAGACTGAGAACCTGTATGAAACCATAGGTGAGAATCAGCCTCCTGGACGAAGGCAAGGTCTGTCCCCTTTTGGTCTCAAATCAGTCTTTGACTTTATCTGCCTTTGTCATAGAGTTCTGCTCCTCGAATTGTGATGCTGATGAATCTACTGGGCTGCTTTTGCGTGTAGTTTTTAGCTAGAAGGTCACAAGGTCAAACATTTGAAGTGTTCTACAGATATCTAGCAGAAAGTGAGATATTAGGGAGCAGCTGCCAATAATGAGATAGAATTTTAGCCTTCAAATAAAGGAAAATTATATCAATGAAAAGCTGTTTATTTATTTATTTTTTAGTAATTTTTTCACCCATTACATATGACAAATACTTTTTTTTTATTTGAATTGTGATCATTATGGCCCCTTGTTTAAAAATAATGGGAAACAGTTTAATATTTTGCTAATATGTGTTTTTGTTTTAAATGACTGAAATTATAAAGAATAAATATGAAATGTTTGGATATATTTAAATTTAAAAAATGTTTACTAATAAATATATGGAAGTGTCTTAAATTATGAGCTGCATAACTTTCTTTTTTTTCTCTTTAAACTTCTATATATGAGCCTGATGTTCAGTTTGGAAACACTTCTTTTTTTAGGTTTTATTGATTCTGCTACTTTTATTGATTAGTGTTTTCACTTTGTAACCTTTCCTTCTTCAGCCTCTGGTCAACAGGCACAAAGGAGTCTATTCCTCTCTGCTTTCCACTGGGATAACTTTCCTGATAATACTCACCAGCCATCCATTCCTAAAATCAGTTCACATATAAGTAAAGTAAAAGTAATAGAGTACATTGAGAAGGAATAAGATTCATTGCTCTTTGAGGAAATGTTTTATTCCAGTGATAATACTTAGCAGCAGTCCAAGACTCAACGATAAGGAAAGAATCTCCTGATTCTCAGAAGCTCATCTGTATTTCTTCCTTGCAGGTAGCATTTTGGAGCCGCAGGTGGAGGAGGTAAGCTGAATTCATTGTTACAGAGACGAGAGGTAAAGGGTAATTTGACTTCAGTCTAACTATTGATACTGTTTTTATCCAAAAACTACCAAAGCTGATTGTCTGTGTTTAACGCTTTAACTTTTACATTCACCGTGTTTGCTCTAAATACAACTTGGGTCAAAATGGTAAAATTAAAATGGCTCGAAATCCATGTAATGAATATGTTTTGGAATTTGAAAACTGAGGTGACTCTCACATAGAAAATGTTCATTTGTCACTTTCTAAATACACCAATGAGAAGACCATCCGTCCCTCCTGAGCACTCAGAACATCCACACCAAGTCACTCGTCTGTTTACGGTTTATTTTTGAAGCGGACTTAAAACATAATCCGCAGCCTATTTTGTTACGGCTTCTGATGCTCCCCCACCTTTTCTATTTCTGTCCCCCTTCCCACCTGACAGTCGCTGGTGTGTCATCTGTGCCAGGAGAGCTTCCCCGGCATCACCCCGGCTGAACTGGAGCAGCACCAGGAGAGCCACCGGGTCTGCCCCTTCTGCTCCATCATCTGCGATGCCATGGAGCAGACGGAGTTCGAAGACCACGTCTACGCCCATGAGCTGTGAGAGCGTCACCGGGGACGGGTGTGGCAGGAACAACACGCCTGTCGCGCATCGACTGCCGATTAAAGATTGTTTTAAGTGTTTTCCAAACAGTGATTTCACCTGTTTGCAGATTGAGAAACTAATGTAGAATTATGCAAATTACTGTTACCCCTGTATAATGCTTATTGAAATAGCTATGGTTTGATTGAAGAATAATCAAGTATTTAACTTTATTTTTTAAACTGGTGAAGTATAAATAGACATTTGTCACACCTTAGCCATAATTTATGGTTAAAAAATGGAACTAGGATATGTAACGACTGGAAATCTAATGTTATTGAGCAATAACTTACTCTTTAGAAGCGCTTGTTTAATTTGGGCAATCTTTTAACAGCAATCACTATTCACAAGTAGAATTTGAACCGTCCAAACACCAAACAGGGAAGGTCAAGATTTAACCGCAAGCTTAGGTATTTAAGTTAAAACCTCTAAGCACAGTGTTGGAACCCCAAATAAGGTCTTTGTTCCGTCACGGTTCTTCTTTTAGGAGACAAACTGCCAGCAGCCGAGCCACTTGCGTCTCCACAGCGAGGACACGCACACGGCTGTGCACTGCACAACTCAATAAAACCTCCTGAAATCTGATGCTTTGAAATGTATGCTGGATGAGCAGTGTAACGTAAGAATTTATTTCAGTATGATGAAAACTGTAATCATGTTTAAATGGTTCTAAGGAAAAAATAAAACTAAAATCACTCTGAGAAGACTTTTATTTATAAAGAGAATGCTTGTACATGAAACTGTTTGTGTTGCACACATGCAGTCGACAGTTTGCCTCGCACAGCGTGACTGAAACCGAGCCGTGTTCACTGACCCCATAGTAATGTAAGGGAACTCGTTTGCCCTCCTCAAGTCCAAGAAGAAAAAAACAGATCTCAGAGGAGAGTTCAAAACACCGGCCAAATTCATCACATGAGCCCTTCGCATCGGGCACATTTTGTTTACCAGAGCATCTCTGGCTCCGTCACCAGCCGCTTCCCTCATGGCGTCATCTGATTGGCCTCCTCGGGCGTGACATCACGGGACGTCAACTCGGAGAAGAGCGCTGGCAGCCAGTACTGCGCCTCTGCAGGCGCCTGAGAGTCCAACCAGGCCAGGCCTTCCTTCAGCAGATGATCCTGCAGAGAGCAGAGGACGTTTCGATCACGCCGGCTGGCAGAACAAGTAAACCCACAAATACAACTCTGAACACAGCTAGTCAAAAACATGTCTGAAATGTGTCCAAAGAAGTTTCAAATGTGTCCAAAGCATGTACAAAACATGTCAAAATACTCTAAAATCTGTTAACATTTCTTTTAAATGTGTTCCTTGGTGGCCTCATATATGTCTAAAATATTTTCCAATTCATCAGTATCTGTAAAAAGCTGCTCCGACCAGAAATCTTCTTCCTGTCAGGCTACAGTGCAAACCACACCGTCATGTTTCTGAAACACCCAGACTGCCGTCCCATGAGCAGAAGAACACTTACCAGGACGTGACACGCTCGCTCCTTCTCCCACTTCAGACTCTCTTTAATCTCGCTCACGGTGACAAAACCCTTTTTCTGGAAACACGCAAGCAAACAACCACAATGTCACTTTGGTGCACAAGAAGAACTTTCCAGCCAGGGATCCTATGTTTTATCTCACTGATGAGGTCGACGAAAACGGGGTTCCAGGTCATTTACATCCATGTTAGAAGTGTGAAAGGTAAAAGGATCATCACACAAAAAGACGCATTCTTAAAAACATGAAACTTCAGCTCCACTATGCTTCCAAACCTGCTTCAGCTATTCATTTGAAGATTTGTTCCACTAACTTTAAGAACAGTAAGTGTAAACAAAATGTACAGTTCCTTTGCTGAAATGTATTTTGACTGAATGTGTATGTTGATGTGGCTTGAACCGGTTTGTTATTTCTATGTATGGATAACATATATTCCTTTCTGTGTGTTAAAAACCCTGCTACCTCCGCCAGCTGCAGGACCACAGTGTGATCCATGTTGAGCTCGGCTGGGACGGACTGGACCAGGTACGACCCCCCGACAGGAATCATCCCGAAGCCATTCCCCATCACCTTCAGCTTCTTGATGGCTCGCACCAAATCGTCTCTGAGGGGAAAAGTTTGGTAGGTTCAACTAATCTTCCTGTAACTTTAAAGTGATGGGCAGAACTGGTCCAGATCTTCTGCTTTAACACAATCTTCAATTATTCCCATGATGCACAAACTAGTTCTTCAAATATTCTACAATAATAAGGTACTTTATTGTACATGTAAAGGTGTTTTGATGAGTGTCATATAAAAAGGTTTCTATAGCTAACATCTGTTGTGCTGAAATGAAATTATAATATATCAACAGAATCAACTGTTGATCTTGATCAATGTTGCGGTAACACACATTTCCTATTGATACAACGATTGATACTTACTGGCTCACATCCTGAGCATATTTGCCGCGTCCCTTCAGCACCCTCTGATGGAGTTCATCCAAAGTGATGAGACCTGAACCCAAACACACATTTCGTCGAGTTCAAAGCCAGAAATATTATCCTGCCGTTCAGAGAGTGTTAGAAAGCAAATTAACACGAGACAGAGACAGTAAGAGTCCTTTCATTATGAAATGTATCAGTGCCTGTAATTTTTAGATTAGAGACAACAAATGTTGGTGCTTTATGTTTTCACAGCTTTTTCTGCAGAGATCTGGTGTCACTAGATTAGCTTGGCTATCATGGTGAATGAGAGAGAGAGAGAGAGAGACTACAGTGGTCATAGGGATTAAAAATTAATAATTTCATTTGCTGGATAAAAGCACATGGAGAGATCAGACTTGTTCAGGAACTGCAACGGATTCTGTCCATTCACTCCATCTTCAACATCTCCTGCAGCACGCATTAGTCCGTGGAGACCTCTGTTACCTCTCTATACATCCATCATGCAAAAGTTTAAAAGTTCAAAAAACTACTCCAGTAAAATTCTCTTTTCTACTTCCAATATCTGGACAGCAGCTGAGAACACCACATTATTCCAGGTGAACTAATATGTTTTCTTCCATAAACTGATCATAAAAGTAGAAGCCACTTGACATCGTTTGGTAAAAATATGGTTCAATGGCGCCACCTGGAGTTTCATGAGAGTACGAAACATTTTGATTTGTCAAAAGATGAAAACGTCTCATGACATCTCAGGCCAACAAGTCGATATAAACAGACTTCTTTTTAGTTGTTGGGCTTAATCACAAACCTCCATTTCTGTGTTTCAGGGCAAGACAAACTTCAATGATCTGCACCCCGAGCTCGTAGTAGAAATCACCAACTCCAAGCATCTCAGACCAAAATCCTTTTCCAGCTGTGCAATAAAAAAAGAGGAATTTGTAAAAGTGTGAACAGGTCAGTGATCAGAAATCACTGAGATGAGAGTTTCAGTGTTTTTACAGGCAAGCGGGTCGACGCCGATGGTGGCACACATTTCCTGAAACTGAACTCTGAACTGAGGGTTTTTACGGATCTCTTGTTTGTGCTTGCTGGCAAACTCCTCCAGGTTGGACTTGAAGGTTTCCAACTGCTTTGACATCTGCCAGAAAAAAAGAAATTGTCAGAGAATCATCTGATGCTTTATTTGTGAGTGAAAACCAATCAATCAATCCATCAAAAATGGAAAACAGGGAAAATCATCTTTATCATCAAATTCTGGTTTTCATTTATGACATACCTAAGTAGTAAAGTGCAAAACTCACCTGGACAATTTGATCCTCCGCTAGAACATTTCCTCGTTCTTTATATTTGGCCTGAACACCAAAGAAACTTACAGGTAAGATTATTCAAGGTGTATTTGACCATTTTCAACCACAGTATGTTCATTTAATTGCAGCTTCATTTTGAATCTTTACCAGATCATCTTATACAACACAGAACAAAACACAGAACAAAACATGACATAGTTCGCTGTTGCGCCTAAAAGGTTTATACAATAATCCACACAAAATGAAACTAGAAAAGCACTCAGAGAGCACAGACCTCCACCAAATGGCGCTTTCAATGTTAAAATTTCCAAACTTCAAATCGCTGCCATATCGTTAATTTGGTTCGGATCCTGATTAAATTTGGCAGAATTCAGGGCAATGATCCTCCTAATATACATGTAAAAATTTAAAGAGAATAGAAAACAAAAGTATATGAGTTATGATTTTTTGAAACTCGTAAATGGTGTTTCCAATGTTAACTTCCGGAATTTTTCCTGACCTTATTCTAGATCCAATCCGGAACAAATTTTGCACCCAACTAGATATGACCATCCTACAGATCACTGGATTTTACAAGTCAATCAGATATGATCACCAAGAGATATGATTTTTTGAAAAAAGCTCAATGATAAGTAAAGGGGAAAAACAGGATCTTTGATATTAATATTTTTTGGTATCCAGATGGTTATCCAGATCACTCTCAAAATTTAATGGAATCTAAGTTGGGTTAAGACACATCTTTTTTTTTAAGAAGATCACATCAGGAGTTTTTGCGTAATCCTGCTAACAAACAGACAAACCTTCGCAAAAACATAACCTCCTTGGCGGAGGTAAAAATGCTTGTAAACTGAAGGAGGGATTGTAAACTAAAGTTTGAAACAACAGGAGAGAGAGAGAGAGAGAGAGAGAGAGAGAGAGAGAGAGAGAGAGAGAGACAGAGAGAGAGCAGGGTGAAAGAGTGTACACATGCAAGAGATTGACACTACAATCTGTGCAGGTATAGGAGATTAGAGGAGCAGAGGATTGGCCCCAAGAGGCCAGAGGGATTACAACATGGAAAGACCGACGAGGTCATGGAGGTCACAAAACCTGAGAGAGGGGGAGGGAAAGTACCCAGAAGAAAAGAGGAGAGGAGGTTCTATCTTATCTTAAAAGAGCTGTTAGTCCCATATCACCCCAGGAGAACACTTGGTTGTCAGAGTACTGTTTACTGGACGTTCTTAGGTTTTCTGCAGGTAGAATGGGAGGCAGAGCTTTCAGCTATCAGACTCATCTCATGTGGAACCAGTGACGTGCAGTCAGGGTAGGCACGGTAGGTAGTGCCTACCCAAGGCTGAATTAAAGTGAATGAAATATTCTTTTTGATTATTTGTTTTAATTACAATATAATTCTAATTTATTTTTTTAAAGTCCAGTAGCCTACAGTACCTACAGGTTTGAAAGTGTCAGCATTTTGTGCTTTTCATAGCCCAAATGATTCAACACCGCTTTCTACTTTATGGCTCAAAACTTTTCTATTTAATGAAGCTCACAGTCAGGTGGACTTACTTCTTCACATCTTTTGTGCACTGTCCATTGCTCTGGATGATTGGAGCCAGGTATTTGAGCTCATCCACTTTCACTATTTTCATTTTTTGTATCTTCACTTTTCAAATACCTCCCTCTCATTCACAGACATGTATTCTGTCTTGTCTCTACTGAGCTTCAGTCCTCTTCTCTCTAGTGTGAGCTCAACTTTTCAAAGTTTCTTCTACCAGCTTTTTAGTCTCCCCACATATTACAATGTCAAACGTCATGACCAAGGAGGTTCCTGTCTGATATCATCTGTCAACCTGTCTATCACCATGGAAAACAAGAAGGGTCTCAGAACTGTTACCTGATGTACCCCTACTTTGAACCCATCTGTTTCTCCGGCTACAGTTCACCACTCTCTGGTTATCCTAATACATGTCATGCACCACCCTCACATACTTTTCTGCCACTCCTGACTCGTGAAACTCCCAAGGCCTTGTTGCAATTCCTCCCTGAACTGCTGACAACAGTCCTCCTTCCTCAGCTTCCTCCATTTAATCTTTGGCTCCGTCTTCATTCTCTTCCTTGTTTCTAACCTCATGCTACAGACTACCATCCCATGTTGCCTTGCTACACTCTTTCCACTTTGCAATCTCCAATCTCTTTCAGGTGGCGTCACCTGCTAAGGATTTAATCCACCTCTGTGTGCACCTCTTGTATGTCACTCTATGTTCCTCACTCTTCTGAAAATATGTGTTCACCATAGCATTTCAATTCTCCTTGCAAAGTCTACAACCACAACCATCTGTCCTGTAATCCTAGCTTTCACACCATGCCTACCGAGCCCCCCTTCATCTCCTCTGTTTCCTTCACCAATATGACCACTCAGATCTGCTCCAATCACCACACAATTTTCTCTGGGGACACCTTCTACCACTTCATCCTGCTTACTTGACAATTTCTCTTTCTCCTCACGCTGGCAACCAACCTTTGGTACATACGCACTGACAATATTCAGGAGGGTACCCTCAACTTCGACCTTCAAGCTCATGATCCTGCCTGACACTCTTCACCAACTGTTCTTTTAGGATTACCCCTACTCTGTTTCTATCCCACACCTTGGTAGAACAGTTTGAACCCACTTCTAATGCTCCTGGCCTCCCCTTCCATGTGGTCTACTGAAGACACAAAATATCTACCTTCCATCTCTTCATCATGTCTGCCAGCTCTCTGCCTTTACCCTTCTTTGTCTCCATATTCAAAGTCCATGGTCGAACCTCCACAATCTTGCCTTTCCTTTTTTCTTGCTGTTTCCTAACATGTCGTCCTCCTCTCTCCTTGATGGTCTTCGACCAGCAGTAGTCCAATTTCCACCTTGCTGGTCACCAGCACTGGACGCAGTCATTTTCAACCTGGGCCTCCACCGAATCAGTATGCTAATCCTGTATGTTATCTGCATCGTTACTTTGGCATAAGTTTTATTCCGGATTTCCATTAATTACCCGTTTTTTTCAGACTGGCACTAAAAGTACACAAAAGTGTTCCCTTAGTGGCTGGTTGGGTTTGAATCCCTACCCCCTACACAAACCAGAGTTTGGATCTTTCCTCACAATCTGTCTCTCTATATAATCCTTTTCTCTCCTTCTCTCCCCCAACCAGAACAGAAGAAAATCTCCACCTCTGATTCTGGTTCTGCAGATTTGTTCCTGTTAAAAGGGAGATTTATTTTCCTTTTTTACTGTCTCCTGTGCTTGCTCATTTGGAATTGTTGGTTAATTGTTGGTTTTTATGGGATAAACCTTGTGCCATTAAGGAGTGAATTTTAATCATATCTGAATATGAATCATTCAGTTGAACCTCTATTGATCAGTTTCATATATTTGCTTTTAAAAACTAAATCTGAACGATCTAATTTGGAATTGAATGTATTGATTTGAAAGGTTTATCACAATGTTATCGAAACTGTATTTCATTCAATTAAGTTCTTTCTCTCTTTTAAGTTTCACTTCCTTCCATTGAGACTCAGTTTTTCATTACATTTTTTGTGCAACGCATCCGGGACCTGGTGTTAGGCAAAACCAGTCGAACGCAAATGGGAAGGAGTCAATTATACAACAGCAACGTCCTATATGATGTATTCACCTTACATAAACACCTGGATACAAATAAATATTGGATGGAGGAGAAGAGAGGAGAGGAGAGGAGATGAAGAGGAGTGTGCAATTTTAAAAAATCCAAAATCAAACACAAACATGGCCACACAATATTTAATTAAACCAAAACATAGAAAGAAAATATACATATTAAGTCAACTAATAATATATATGCACTTGTAGTGCAATTGCAATTGTAATCAAATTAGAGGTATTTTTTTCATAATTTTCAGGAAGTGGCCCATTTGTCAACATTTTTTACAACCCACAAGTAAATAAAAAAGAAATAAATAAAATACAGGAGATGGTAGGTTTAGGCAAAATGTTTATACCATATTTTCCGCACGGTAGAGCGCACCTGAATATGAGCCGCACTTGCAAAATTTAAAAAAGAAAAAAAAAAGTACATACTGTATAAAAGCCGCACTTGACTTTAAGCCCGATTGTCAGAAGAAAAGCAAGACAAAAACATCATAGCATATGCACTGTCTAATAGGAAGTTAAGTGTGACACAGACACGAAAGATATATCCAATTGGAATGTATTAGTTTGGAATTTGTTATGTGTAACAAG
>OMNM01034501.1:10946-39942 GCA_900302745.1 Parablennius parvicornis | reverse complement strand
CTTCCGATCTACACACACACACACACACGCACACACACAGGCAAACTTCCTGGTTCAGCTACTTGCGATGTAAAAACACACGTTCACTCTCTCCTCAAGCACACACACACACACACACACACACACACACACACACACACACACACACACACATACCAGGAGAACACGCAAACTCCCCTAAGGGAGGCCCTCTACAGTGTTTGAACCATGCCTTTCTCGCTGTGAGAAAAGAGCGCTCACGACTGCTCTACTGTGCAGATTATAACTGAAAAAACTTTATTTATGTCCAATAAGAAATCAAACTCCAGCCTCGATCCATTTTACCATCATTAACTTAAAAATTTATTTTGTGTGTTAATGACAGCAAAATGTCTTCTTTGATGTCTGGTCTACTGAAAGGTTGTAAAATATTTTTTTAAAAATTACACAAACTTGATATTGCAGAGACATGTTAATGCTAATTAGTGCTGTCAATCGACTCAAAACATTTAACTAATTAATTACACAATTTCTGTAATGAATTGTAATCAATTGCAATTAATTGCATTGTTTTTCTTCATGCTTTCTCACTTTTTTTCTCACACATGTATTTTCTTTCAATGTCCTGTAAAAGTAAAACCTGTGTGTCGTTTACAGGCACGCTGTGCACAGCAACATCGGACAGATGTTTGTCTGCACCCTGTCAAAATGCAGCCACCTGCGTGGACACCATGGACGATTACGCCTGCATCTGTCCCAAAGATGGGGTACGGTACATGGGAAAGAACTGCGACGAGCTATACGACGCCTGCATCTTTGCACCGTGTGAGGTTTGCTCCAGTGTCCCCGGGACCCCCGAGTACCACTGCATCTGCCCGGATGGCCTGACAGGGGACAACTGCACCGAGGACATAGACGAGTGTCACAGTGACCCCTGCTCCGAGCCTCGCTCCGTGTGCGTGGACCAGCTCAATGGGTTCTTCTGCAGGTGTCCCGCAGGGTTCGGGGGGCAGGACTGCAGGACACATGTGACCGACTGCATCGATGAGCCCTGCGGGAATAACGGGACGTGTGTGTTACGCCCCGAGGGTTTTGAGTGTCACTGTGCAGCTGGATATGAGGGAAAGACGTGTGAGGAGGATGTGAATGAATGTCTGTCTGAGCCCTGTCAGAACGGAGCCATTTGTGTGGATGGACAGGCAGAGTTTCATTGCTTCTGCGTGCCGGGCTTCCAGGGCTACAACTGTGAGATCGACATCAACGAATGTGCTTCAAGACCCTGCGAGAACAATGCCACCTGCATCAACGAGAAGGACCACTACGACTGTGAGTGCCTGGTGGGCTTCTCAGGTAGAACACACACGCACACGCACACACACGCACATGCACACCAGTTTGGTATTATCTTCTTTCAAATTAGATGTGTATCTGCTGTCTTTCAATGAGACTGAGCGGTCAAGTCACGTGTATGCAACTTTGACGTGAGACTAAGATTAGTATCTTGTCCTGGGAGTCGCAAGGAGAGACAAGACAGACGTTTTCCAACCCAGTCTCATGGCAGTTTGTCAAATGGTCACGAAATGTAATCTATTGATTTGTGTTCAGTGACACATTTTACACCTTTTTTCTTGTTACACATAACAAATTCCAAACTAATACATTCCAATTGGATATATCTTTCGTGTCTGTGTCACACTTAACTTCCTATTAGACAGTGCATATGCTATGATGTTTTTGTCTTGCTTTTCTTCTGACAATCGGGCATTATTAGAGACATATATTAAATAGACTAGATGATTTCATGGAGAAATATGAGCTATTGAGTGACCATCAATATGGGTTCAGGAGAAACTGATCAACTTCTCTCGCTGTGATAGAATTAATAGAGAATATATCTTCAGCGGTAGACAAGAAACAATACTCGTCGGTGTTTTTATTGATCTACGTAAAGCATTCGACACAAATAACCATTCCTTACTTCTGTAGAAACTGGATCATTATGGCATTAAAGGTGCTACACTAAATTGGATAAGAAGCTATTTAGAAAATAGATATCCTTATGTAAAAATTTATAATACAGTGTCACATTATAAAAAAGGTGATGTGTGGCATCCCACAAGGTTCTGTATTGGGATCCAAGTTATTTATACCTTATTTAAATGATGTCTGTACAGTAATTAATAAATTGAAATGTATAATATTTGCGGATGATACAACTATATAATGCACTGCACCAGATAATAAAAAACTGTTGACAACTGTAGAAAAGGAGATGATCACATGAAAAGAATAGCTTGACATTAATAAGTTATCATTAAATGAAAATAAAACAAAATGTATGGTGTTTGGTGGGACTCGGACAAACTATTGTGTCAAGTGTAATGTTGTTACATGTTTCTAGGGGGACGGATTTAAGTGCGACACTCACCGGGGCTTGAGCAAGCAGCAGCTGCATATGTATGGCTGCACAATGTTTAATATTGTTTACTGGAGAAACTATAACCGTTCATTCTGTCTGGTCTAAAGCGGAGTAAAAGGCAGCAGAATGAAACATGGTGGCAGCGGTCCTGGAATTTGACGAGGTGAAGAGTTTTGCCGCGAGGAAAAAGTGCCCCTGGCTCGTTAGATGGTAGCCGAGCCCTGGAGTGCGTGCGAGTGCCTGGCCGAAATCAAAGCCACAAGAAGTGGGAAATAAAGACTGGCGGATTTCAGATGGATGGTTGAAGCCGCCCCCCCACGTTACTTTTGGACTCTGCCAATTTGTGAAAGACATGGAAAAGTTGGAAAGAACAGTTCACATTGCACAATAACCACACAATGCCCGACGCAAAGAAACAACGAAAGTGAAGTTGTTCAACTACCTCCTCGGAGAGAGGAGATAGGGAGCTTTTGACCACATTGGAGATTGGCAGTGTGACGACGAGGAGGACCTTGAGTACTATGATGGCTCTATTTGACAAACATTGTGACCATAGCTGAATGAGATTGTTGAGAGATAAAAGTTTTTTTTTGTCAGAAATAAAGGGCAAGATGAAAACATTGACAAATATGTCACAGATTTGAGAGTTTTGGCTGGCACATGCAACTTTGGAGATATAAAAGACTCATTAATAAGAGATTGCATTGTATGTGGTACTAACAGCTCTGCTATGAGAGAAAGACTGTTAAGAGAAGAAAACTTTACACTGGACAAGTGCATGCAAATATGCAGAGCAGCAGCTGTCAAGAGAGAACAATAAAACTATATGAGGAAAGACAGTGGAGGAAATGCATACAATGAAAAGGAGTTCACGGAGAGACAAAAACGATGAGAACAACTGCAAATTTTGTGGCAACATACATGAAAAGAACAAGCTCAAATGCCCAGCATATGGCAAGAAGTGTAAAAAAATGTGGAAAAGAGAACCACTTTGCTACAAAGTGCAGGTCCAAGCAGGAGAAAAATAATAAAAAGACGAATACACAGAATCTCGGAGCCGAGCGGATCGTGTGAGGACATCATGACCATAATGGACGTGTGTGAGACAATAACCTAAGTGAAAGATGCACACAGTAAAAGTCAGCAGCTGTTTGTAGGTATGATACTGAATAAAAAGTTGGTTGACTTTCAAATTGACTGTAGCGCTACGCGTAATGTGATACCTATGCACCTGCTAAATCCAGATACACATCTGGAAAAGACTGAGAAAGTGCTAGTGATGTACAACAAGAGTAAACTGAAATCGCTTGGTAAATGCAGAGTCAAACTCACAAATCCAAGAAACGACAAACGGTACAGAGTTCAGTTCCAAGTGGTAGACTAGGATGACAGGATCCCCTTACTTGTGAGAAAGGCGAGTGAGGCAATGAAGCTGATCAAGGTACAGTACAAGAACATCCTGGCTATAGACAGCATTGTGACTGAGCAGTGTCCAAGGCAAAGAAGATAGAAGTGTGGAGCTGTCAAACATAGACAAAATAAAGACTGGGTTTGAAGACTCGGGTGTATTTCACAGGTGTACGCTTTCTAGAAGGAGAGTATAAGATTGAAATAGACAAGTGTCCCACCAGTGAAATTACCAAAACGCAGAATGCCTGTTGCTATGATAGCACCCCTCAAGGAAGAGCTGGAGGACTTGGAGAAAAAATGCATCATTACTCCAGTTGAGTGCAGTACAGACTGGATAAGCAGTATGGTGACTGCAACAAAACCAAATGGAAAACCAAGGATCTGTATAGACCCCATACCACTGAACAAAGTGCTGAAGAGGAGTCATTTCCCTCCTCCCGCCATTCATGACATCTTACCAGAGCTCGCAAAGGCCAAGGTATTCACTGTTTGCGACGTGAAACATGGATTTTGGCATGTCAAGTTGGACGAGGAGTCGAGCTATCTCACCACTTTTGCAACCCCGTTTGGGTGATATCGTTGGCTCAGGATGCCGATGGGTATAAGCCCAGCTCCGGAAGTCTTCCAAAGAAAGCGGATGCAGGTTCTGGAGGGCTTGCCAGGGGTGTGTGTCATTGCAGATGATGTACTGATTACAGGTGAGGGCGACACACAGGAGAAACCAAATGAGAGTCACAACGAGAACTTGAGACATTTTCTACTGAGATGCAGGCAAAAGGACATTAAGTTGAATGCGGATAAGTTTAAGCTGAGGAGACAGTCTGTTCCTTGCATTGGTCATTTACTGACTTCAGAGGGCCTTCGGATTGACCCAGAGAAGGTGAGGGCAATTAGAGACTTGCCCAGGTGTCAAGGGTGTACAGAGACTTGTAGGGATGCTGAACTATTTGTCTAAGTTTTGTGCTCACCTTTCAGATGACTGTGAAGTTTTGAGACAACTTACACACAAAGACAATATGTGGGAGTGAGCTGAGGTGCAAGAGACAACCTTTGAGAGACTGAAAGTGAAAATAACTGAATCACCACTGCTGAAATGCTATGACCAGACTAAGGAGCTGACACTGCAATGTGATGCTTCAGAAACAAGTCTCGGTGCTGCTCTGACTCAGAAAGACAAACCTGTAGCGTTTGCAAGCAGAGCACTGACTCCCATGGAAAGGGGTTATGCCCAAATAGAAAAGGAATGTTTGGCCATTGTATTTGGGATGGAGAGGTTCCACCAGTATACTTATGGTAGAAAGGTGACAGTTCAGAGTGACCATAAACCACTAGAGAATTTTGTGAGAAAGCCACTACTTAGTGCACCAAGGAGACTACAGAGAATGTTACTCAGACTGCAGAGAGATGACATTGATGTGACTTACGTGCCAGGTACAGACATGCTGTTAGCTGACACACTGAGAAAAGCATACTGTTACCTCCACCGATTGATAACTCCAAACCATATTTAGGAGATCCGGTTTATAGCTGCTCTTCTTTTACACAGCCTGGCTTGTGTCCGCTGGTAACAGACTTACTCAGGGCAACTCTGCTGATGTTGTAGAATGGAGGGAGGAAAATAGAAAAACCGTCCTTTTTAGGATGAAAAAGAGTCCTTTTATTTGTCTTCCAACACTTAACTCACCACAGAACTTCGCCACAAGCGCACACTTCCCCGCTGCATGGCTTCAGCGAACTCACAAAACAAAAACTACAACTCCCCCAATGCACCCAATTCCTAAAGTAACAGGCTAAGCATGTAACACTACTGACCTGACAGTAATCACGGAGACACAGAGTCAGAACTAGAGACTGTTAACATGATTACCTACCCGCTCATTTCTGCAGAGAGACTTTCCGCCATCCGAGATGCAACAAAAGAGGATGAGAAGTTGCAAAGAGTTCCTAAGATAATCCTAACAGGTTGGCCTAAGAACAAAAGAGACATTGCACTGGACATTCAACACTATTTTATCTTTCACGATGAGTTGAGCTTCCAGGATGGGGTTGTGTTCAGGAGAGAAAGAGCAGTTATCCCTGACACTCTCAGAGCCGACCTCACCTGCTGTATACACTCATCACATCTGCCTGAGACGGGCACGTGAGTGTGTGTACTGGCAGGGCATGAATGAACAAATCAAGACTTTCATTTCCAAACTGATATCTGCAGATCAGTTGACCCCAAACAGCAGAAAGAGACATTACAGCTCATTATGTTTCCAACACATCATGGTAAAAATTAGGGACTGATCTGTTTTCATGGCACAACAAGGACTATATGGGAGCTGTGGACTACTATTCAAACTTCTGGGAAGTCGACTATCGACCAGACGCTAAAAGCACTACAGTAATCCACAAGCTGAAAGCACATTTTGCTCGTCAGGGGATACTAGATGGGCTAATTTCAGACAATGGACCGAAGTACTTGTCTCAAGAGTTTAAGGCATTCAGTCAAAAGTGTGAATTTGAGCACTGAACATCTTCCCCTGGGTACCCACAAAGCAATGGGAAGGCTGAGTCTGCTGTCAAAACAGCGAAACATCTTATGCAGAAAGCCGCAGGTGCAGGACAAGACCCATACTTGGCAATGCTGGATCATCGAAACAGTCCAAGCCAAGGTCTAGACACAAGCCCAGCTCAGAGACTTTTGAGTTGGAGGACCCAGACCCTTCTTCCTACAAAAGAGTCACTGTTGGAGCCTAATGTGACAAACAACAAATAAGGTGTTATCAACAACAGACGACGATAGAAGAAATACACAACCGCACAGCACGTGACTTGGACTGTCTCAAAGAAGGGGACAGTGTTCGATCCTGGCAGAATCTGGAAAGCTGCAAAAGTGCTCAGGACAGTGAGCCCAAGATCTTATGAGGTTAAGCTGGAATTTCGGGGTGTTCTGAGGAGAAATCGTCGCCATCTCAGGCACATCCATGGCCCACCTGATCCACCCTCACATGCAGGTTGACCACAACACACACTGTAGTGACAGCGGAGAAGGGTGATAATGCAACTGTTACTACTCGATCTGGTCGTTAGGTTAAAACACCAGCTTATCTGAAGGACTATTGTGAATGATTTGTTTATTTGTTTACAGACTGTGGTTGCACTGGTTGTTTGAGAAAAAGAAAAAATATACCCAATCATTAAACTCCTGAAAAGAATCATTAGATTAATAAATAACTATCGAAAAAATACTATTGAATAATTTTAAGTTAAATATTTCCATGTATTCTGTCATTTTTCAGTCACCATTATAGAAACACAAGGAGACAGTAGGAGCTGCAGCCCTCTGAATGCTTTGTTTGAATTGGTGGGTTTTTTAAAACATTTTTCTAACATATGCTCTGGCAGCGATAGAAAGCCCAGGCCTTCGCGACCCATCAACTTTAAACCGCACTTAAGACACACACATTGCATCCACTTCTTCAAACACAACGACACACCATTACATGCATCCAACACTCCGCAGGGGGTGGTGGATGGGCCTACCCAGAATCTCCTGCTACGATCTCACCTCGGTGGGGCGAGTGTGAATGTAGGTGCTCAGTGTCTCGTCTGCATCAGCATTCGTGCACAGACACACCTCAGCCTGAGTGTTTCTGGGAGCCTTGAGTGGCTTTAGAGCCCTAAAGAACTGTAGGACTACCTCAGATCACAGCCGCATTCAGGGTTCAGTATAACATCTTGAATCAGATTCAGTGGAGCTTCTGGGCTCGGTTATCTCTTTATATAATTCATTGCATCCAAGTGTTTTGTTTGATAAAGTAAGTGTGAGACGTATTTTAAATGCATGATTAAAAAAAAAACATTGTCGTCCTTTATTTCTTCATGACTATCCTCTGTTAGAGATGTATGTTATCTGTGACGTTGCATCAGCATTGTTGCTTCAATGTGTCTGAAGCCTAACGTGTTAATTTGTCTCAAACCTCCACCGGATAATAAATTGCTCATCATCGCTGCTTCCCTCGACTCCTCGCTGCTTCCCTCGTCTCCCCGCAGGAGTGAACTGTGAAACTGAGATTGATGAGTGCGAGTCTGGGCCCTGTCACAATGGAGCCACATGCCACGACCTGACCGGGATGTACTCCTGCGATTGTCTGCCGGGGTTCAGCGGTATCGACTGCGAGGTGGATGTGGACGAGTGTGAAAGTGAACCCTGTCAGAACGGAGCCGTGTGTCACGACCTGGTGAACAGGTAAACCTCAGCATAAAACCACAGAGTCCCTGCATGAGAACATTAACATTGAGCCAGTTGACCTTTGATCCCAGCTGTCAGTCTTTGCATGTACCCAAGGAGTAGGAGTTGAGCCAATAAGAAGTTGATGTTTTTTGTGTACATCTTAAACTTCACATCCTCTTCAAATTTACTACTCTCTCGTCCTCTTTGCAGCTAAAAATCTAACATCGATTAAACGTCCATTAAAACCACATTTTTTCTTTTTTTTGTCATTTTTAACAAAAGTATAAAACCACGAATTCTGCAATGTTTGCGTTTCATATTGAATAATGTGGTGAGATCTGACATTTATTCTGATCTGCGGTTTCACTCATCTTATAGAAGTACTGAATCTTTATAAGGTTGTGAAGGCACATGGATGTTTAAAATATAATTCCCCCTCTTAATCCCTGGTTTCTTTGAAAACAGTTTTTTAATGTTATTTCAAGTTTGAACCTGATCTGTGCTGTTTGTAAATGAATCACTCAGTTTCAATTTACGTGATCTTTGTGTTGTGAATGACCCTTATGACTATTTGTGTTATCAATAATCCTTTTGGTGTATAGTTATGTTTTGCCACAAACTTATGCAAAGTAATTTAAAGAATCAAATTTCAAGTTTCAAGTTTATTTGCCATTTGTGGTATGAAACCGCATTGGAAGAGAAAGTGCAGAGTAGCTCAGAGTGCGCTCTAACATTTAAAAGACAAATTCACAATAAAAGAGAACAAAAATCAGTCAGTCAGTGTCACATAAAATAATCTATCCGGTAAAAGCAGTTCAATAAAAGTCTGAATAAAAATAAAGTGCCTCATTTAAAATCAGTGCCATAGTTAAAAACTGTACAATAAAATAACTGTAATACAGTACAATAAAAAAGTCCATGGAAAAATTAAAGTGCCTTGTTCACAGTCATCACTGCTTGTGGAATGTGAATTGAATGTGTGCTCAAATTTCACTACTTATCTTTAACAAACAACAGCCAACAGTACAGAATGCAATTCTTTATACTGTAATAAGGGAATTAGAAAATGTGGTTTTAATGGAGGTGAATGGCTCATTTTTTGGCCATGAAGAGGATTAAACAGATTTTCACACCTTGGAAAATACATATGTAATCATATCGATGTTGTGCTAATCTTTAAAATATCTACTTTTTGAGGTTTTAAGTTGGTTTTTGTGATTTATGAAAAAGGAAAATCAATATTGATGTGTGATGCAAAAGAGAAGCTTGAATGATATGTAAGAGTTGTAAACATTTAAAAGTTGTTTTTTTTTAAAGTAGATGCTAAAATGATCGACAAATCAAAAGAAAGTTCAATAAAAGTGCCATGTGAAGAGTGTGAAAGTTTGTATTTGTTGCAGTTACGAGTGTGACTGCAGCGGTTCAGGATTTGAGGGCCATCACTGTGAAATTGACATCCCTGAGTGCCTGTCTGACCCCTGCCAGCATGGAGCCACATGTATCGAAGGAATCAAAGGATACACCTGCCTCTGCTGGCCAGGTAATGAACTGCACTTTACCAAACAGGAGAGAAGGATTTGATGTGTCTCATCACGTACATCTGCTCATACAGGACAACACTTCTAAAACATAAAAGACCCACGAATAAGAAATTATCTCACTGGCTCCAAGTCGTGACAAAAAAATAGTCTTGAGTTTATGAAAACACATGAATCAGTAGATGAGGAAGCTACAACCTGCAGCTCTGGAGCCACGTGACTCCTCAGCCCCTCTTTTGTCGCTGCAAGAGGCTTTTATTTTGTTGAATAGCAGACAATATTTCAAATATGTCAAATGTGACAATAAAAAAAAAGAATAGTTGAATAGTTTGTTCAAAGTATGAGTCACAAGCCAATGTGTCCACTGTATTTCTTCTCAATTTTAAATAAAATAACATGAACAAACAATGAAAGCAGTTAAAAACATTAAAACAGTAAACAAAACATAAAGACTAAATATTACTAAAACAGCCAAAATTAATAAAGCAACTAAAACAGCTGAAAACATCTTATTTTGTAAAACAGATAAACTAAAATGACAACAAATGGGTAAATCTTCTGAAATAGTTAAAATGTTAAAATGGTTTAATAATTAAAATGGCAAAAACAGCAACTAACATAAGCAGTTTGTCCTCCTTCCTAATTGCAGTTTCGAAATTTCATGAATATGCTTAAGTTTTCATCACAGTTTATAAATTTGTGTTATCTTCATTTTGGAGATTTCATATATTTTACAAATTTTTGGGGATAAAATTGTAAAAAAAAAAAAGTGTGTTAAGCTAATAAGGCAGCAGATCTCTTGCATGCGTGCATGCCTTTAAATAGCAGATCTAGAGCTGTATAAAAATGGAACTTGGAAGTTCATACATAGCATTTTACTGCTGTCTGACTCGGATTTACAGAATAAACTCCTTAGTTGTTGACAGTGAAGGCTACACAGTGGTGAAATGGTTACAAACCACCACATAACTACAGTAAAAATGTAAAAAGAAAACAAAAATCTCTGATCGTGCGACGTGTGTATGAATTTTGATAGACAAAACAGGAGTAACGCTCCGTTGGTGTTATGCTTCCTCAGGTTATGAAGGGCTGAACTGTGAGGTGGACAGAGACGAATGTGCTGAGCATCCCTGTGAAAACGATGGCGTGTGTTTCGAGAGGTCGGATCCATCAGACTGGGATGAGGACTGGGTGCTGATTTTTGCTGATGCTGCAGGGTATATCTGCCAGTGTCAGCCTGGATTCGCAGGTGAGTGAACCAAAAGAATCAGCTCTGCTCCATGTTTCTTTAGATTCTGTGATTGAACTGGTCTTTCATTACAGGAGAGAACTGTTCGGTTAACATTGACGAGTGTGAATCTGAACCCTGCAAGAATGGAGCCACATGCGAAGACAGCATTAACGGATACACTTGCACGTGTCCAGTTGGATTCCTTGGTGGGTCTCATACTAACTAACATGGTTTTCCTCTGCTTGCAAGTTTTATCCCATATTTTTCCCATACTGCACATGTGATTAGGGTCCAAGCACCCAGCTGTGCGAAGGCCCTATTAAATAGGGTCATCGCACCGCTTGGTGCTCGGAACCTAATAATCCAAGTAGTTTCAATGGGGTCGTCACACTTTCAGTGCTTGGACTCTAATAATAATTCCTGGCATTCCAATGGGGCTTGTTGGAATTTTTTCATTTTCATGGACAAACATTCTCGAAAAGACACTTCAGAAGTAGCGAAACATTTTATGCTTTATCGGCATTGTGAATTTTTTCTGGCAGAATGGCTCCATGGTGCTACAATTTTTGCCCATAGGGAACGTCTACCATGGGCTGTATGTTTTACCTGCATCCACAAAATTTTATAGGCATTTGCAACACATCGGACCATGCAAAAAAGGCAGCCACACTATCACACCAACAGCAACAGGGACAACTAATAACTTTCAAATAACAGTAACGAATAATATACATTACATTTTGGAAGGAACTTTCCCAACACTCAATTTATGACTGAATATCGTATGTAAACTTCATAGACCACATGTCAGGCTTCAATCATAAAAAAAATACAATACATTTTATTGTTATCTTAATGCTTGTTTCTCAATACATTTTTGCTGACTGATGATTATAATAGTCATCTTTATTTCTAATAGTATTTCAACCATTTAATTTCTGTTGCATTTATAAATTTAACCAGTTTAAATAAAAATAAAGCTGCGTGTAAAAACTGGACTTTTAAATTTTTAAGGTTGTTGAATGTTAAATTATTTATTCTGATAAACCAAGGGTTCACTACAAAATTTTTTATAAATAAGATGAAAACAAATTACATTTGTAAAAAAGACTGTAATGAAACCCTGAACTGTAACAACAAAGACAGACTATATTTCCTAAAAAAATATACTTAGTCAGTTTTCCTTACCCAGTGCCATTTATAACATGCTTTTATTTATCTCACTGTGAAAGAAATTAAAGACCTGTGGTTTAATTGAACATGTATCTTAACCTTATTCTGCTTAAATGGGTATAAATATCGATAATAAAAACTCAACCAAACCCACTCAGGTAAATATCTGTCTTACTTCCCAGAAAACCATCAGTCAACCATGAATGATTGACATAATGATTGACATAAATTTCATTTATGACAGTGGTGTTCTTCTTGTCTGTCCAGGGAAGCTGTGTGAGGTGGATGTGGATGAGTGTGAGAGCCAGCCCTGTCAGAACGGTGGCTGGTGTGAAGATGGGCGAGCCTCCTACACCTGCCACTGTCCCGAGGTGCAGCCCGGCGAACTTCCATGGGGAGGAGACCACTGCAGTGTCAAACTCTACGGCTGCCTGGGTCACGAGTGTCAGAACGGAGCCACTTGCCTTCCCTGGCTGGAGGCTGGACAGCATGGACACACCTGTCTGTGTCCTCACGGCTTCTACGATGAGAAATGTTCCACAAGAACAACTTTCTCTTTCTCCTCCCCGGGATTTGTCCACATCCAGGTGGTTCTGGAGGAGCGGGTCCGCAGGGAGGTGCAGCACCACGCTCACAGAGGACCTGGGGTTCAGATGCGTTTTCGGACAACTATTCCGAACATGTTGCTGTTTTACAGAGGGGACGTATTTCATTACCTCCTTCTTGAGATTGTGGATGGACACCTTCATGCAACAGCTGTTTCTAAAGAATCTGAGCTGGACGTAAGTTTCTCCAGGTTGGTCAGTGATGGAGACTGGCAGAATGTCCACGTGTATGTTGATGATGATGAAGGTCTTGTTCTGACTCTGAGAGGCCCTGGCTGTGACAGGGATGAATGCAAGGTAACTGATGGTGGTGCAGGTGAACCACCTTTCCAGCCCTCTGAGGCCTTCAGTCATGTGTACGTGGGTGGAGCACCAGAGGAGCTCATGGAGTATTCTCAGAGCGCTGCAAGCTTCATTGGATGTATGGAAGACCTGGTGATTGATTCTAAGCCGATTCTACCACAGTCTCTGCCAGAGGGCCAGGGGCATGAGCTGGGGTGTAGTAAGACTGACTGGTGTGAGCCGGACCCCTGTTATGGACATGGACGTTGTGTGGACCTGTGGACCAGCTACCACTGCGATTGTGACCGGCCCTTTCACGGTGAAGGTTGCTCTCAGGGTAAGTTCTTCTGGAGGATATTCTTTGGAAAAGCACATCAGAAATATTTGTCAAGAAATCACCAGGCATGATATGAATTTAGCTCAATGGCTCTACTCGGCTGTTTGGATGAATGCTGGATGTGATTTAAAACTGTCTCACTGAAATAAGAAAGTTTCCCTGAAAGAGACACCAGTATGGGAGCAGATTATGATCTGACACCGCTTCATAAATGAAACATTTAAGGTGCAATTTCAGATATATGAGCTCCAGTCCCTCAGAAACCAAGAGGATGAGCTCCAGGGGAATGTCCGTTTCCAAAAGGATTTTTAGAACTGTTGTGTCCTGGCTTTTACTCAATCATGACTAGTCCAGTCAATTTAAATACCTGTGCCACATTTTCCAGATTACAAGCTAGACTTTTTATAGTTGTTTGACTGCTCCTGCCACTTACATTAAGAGGCATTTTATATATGAAAACATAAAGTAGCCAATATACCATGTATGACAACTAATTGAAACAACAAAAAGCTGCTACAGCATCCCAGTAAAACCTCCATTACTACTGTATCTGACTGACAGAGCAGAAGAAATGTCTTCAAAAAGAATGACGTCATGGGCTAAAAGCTGAGGAACCATTTCACAGAAGGTTCTGGAACAGCAGCGTCTTGGCCAGGATTATTAACAGTTTTGACATAAAGTAAGTGAATTAAATTACACAATATAGATTACTTTGAAAAACTGTGAAAATTGGACATTTTCAGGAATGTATAAAGCTCCAGGATGTAAAAAGTGGTCATGCTTACACAATTATATTCACCCATTCATGGATGTATCACCTTCTCACTCATCAGTGGGAACAGGGTCTTGTTTGGTGTGTTGTATTATGAGTATAAAGTTATCCACTGGAAATGACCAAAGTCTGCTTGTTCCTCTGCAGAGTTGTCTTCATGGACTTATAGCCACGAGGACTCCGTGAGCTTTAGCGCCTACAATGTGAACAAGAACCACGGGAGCAACTTCACTGTGTCGTTCTTCTTGAGGTCTCTGAAGTTGGACGGCCTGCTGTTCCAGCTGAGGAGACCCAGCGAGGACGGGTGGGGGCAAGTGTACTTCTCAGTGTATTTAGGAATGGGAAGGGTGTTTGTGAGCTCGCTGCCCAACACTGCTCCACTAACCGGCCCAATATTTGTGACCACTGGTGAGAAGCAGCTGCTGCAGGTGGAGGTCCAACATAGACAGGTGATCTTTGAGCACGCAGGACTTCGCTATGGGATTGGCCAAATTCCTGAAGTGGATATAAACAGCGGGGACAGGGCCTACGTAGGAGGACTCCCTGGAGATTGGAACTCTGGTGTGTGGGGGGGCCATTTCAAAGGGTGCCTGCAGGACTTCCGTTTGGATTCAGTACATTTGAATGAAGCCTGGAATGAGAATGATGAGGGGGATGTTAATCTCTCAAGCGAAAGTGAAAACTTGAAGAGGAACTGCGTCAGTGACGACACCTGCAAGGTAGAAAACACAACCACTGTATCACTATGTTCCTTATCTTAAATGCACAATCACAGTTAACATAAAATGTCAAAGTTTGATTCTGGAATAAAAGTCAGCGAAGTAATAAAATTCCCCACCACTGCACCAAAATAAGTTCCCATACAAAACATATATGATGTTAAAAATATTTAAAGGATAATTGTTTTCCAGCTGGAGGATAAATCACTGACTGTTCTAATTTCTCATCAGAAAAAAGTCTCTAACTAAGCAACATATGCTCATAAAACTTTACTTTCTGCAGTGAAACTCCCCTCCTTACATTGAAATACTCCTCAGGAAAGTAGAAAACATATATTATAATACCATAGTGTCATAATTTTTATGGTGTTACTGAATTTGGCAAAAAGGTTAGTTCAGGTAGCACTTTTTTCTGGTCTTGTCTTCATCTTCTTAGATAGAATAATAAACAGCTTTGTGATATTAATCATTGTGGATTTGCATCTATGTTGAAGGCAGACTAAAGTGACCTTTAATTTGTTGTTTTCAGATGAAACGTATTCATTCTTTCTTTTGCAGATAAGGCCATGCCAGAGTGGAGGAAAATGCATGGTCACATTCAATGATTTCACATGTTCGTGTCCTGAGGATTACACTGGGAAGACCTGTGAAACCCGAGTGTGGTGTGTGAGTGATCCCTGTGTCAGCGGTGGGCGGTGTGTGGACCTTCCTGATGGTTATGAATGTAAGATGAAATCCAGACTTTCATTAAAACCCAGACATAGGTCACATTTTTTTGAAACCTCATTGATTTCACTGTATATATACATATTTGGTTCTTATTTGAATGCAAACAATTCAGTTGACAAATTAAAAATCATGTTAATGATGTTTCAGCATTTCAATAGCTTGAAAATAGTGACGTGTGATACCATTAAGCTCCTTTCTGTTTTGATGCCAGCTAAAACTACAACTTGCAATGGCTATACTGCTCATTTGCACAGTCTAATATCTGAATATAACTGAACGTATGTGGTAAGAAAAATTATTTAATTCCAGGATTCTTTATTGTTATTCCAGTTCATGTTATACATGGACTGGTATGAAATACTGTGCTTGAGGCCTGGCTGATGCCAAAGCTGGAATAGTAAGGAATAAATACAATATAAATTGAAGTAAAATCGAATTAGATTTGAAAGGTAACATTAAATAAGCAAAGGTATTTCATGTTTTTTTTTTAATTATAGCTATAAAAAAGACTCTTAGACAAACAGTATTATAAATTTTTCTATATCTGAACCCTCTGCAATACATTGTGAAGAGTGGTGTTATAGTAAACATAATTTTCGAAGTTCTACTGTTGCACTACACATGCTGTCCTCTCTTGTAGGTGTGTATAACGCCACCTTTGAGAACAATGCTGTGCAGTACAGCGCTGGAGGTTCCCTCACAGAGCCTGTCTCAGACATTTACTTGGAGATGCGGACTCGATCGGAGAACGCCGTTCTGCTAAGGGCCTCGTGGGGCTCAGACCTGCTGATGGTAGGCCTGTTGGACTCTTCAGTCCGGGTGGAGATCCACTCTAGCGACAGTGTCGAGATGCTCATCTTCAACGGGGTGCGTCGAGTGGCAGATGGGAGATGGCACCGCGTCAACATCTTCATGGCTGAGAAGGAGCACAAGTCTTCTCCATGGGTCATCACCGTGGATGGGATCACAGACGCCAGCAGCTCTCCAGGGCGAGCGGGCAACATTCAGTTTCTGGTTGAAAAAGGGGCCACGCTCACCGTTGGAGAGAGCTTCACTGGCTGTTTGGGTACCATCAGACTGGGAGGGGTCTACCTGCCATTTATGGATAACTACAAGGCCCCACAGGCCTCACAGTTCTATCTGGTTGGAAAACCTCAGATTGCTCTGGGCTGCAGCAGCACTCCAGTGTGTGATTCAGACCCCTGTCTGAATGGAGCCACATGTGAGGACCTCTTCAACAAATTTGGTTGTGTGTGTGACTCTGGGTGGGAGGGAGAGCAGTGTGAAGTGGACACAGATGATTGTGCATCTCAGCCCTGTGTGCATGGAAGCTGTAAGGACTACTCAGCTGGATTCGAGTGTCGCTGCCAGGCCGGATATGCTGGCAAAGTCTGTGACCAAGACCTCAATGAGTGTGAGCATCACCCATGTGAACATGGAGGGATCTGTCAGGATGGACCGAACATGTTCACCTGTATCTGCCCGAAGGACTACAGTGGCCCTCGTTGCCAGTAAGTGCTCAACTCGTACTAGTACATCCTCAGCACTAAATCCAATTATCTATACATAGTCAAACTTGTTGTGACAAACTCCCTGACGCAGCTCATTTCTAGGTAAAAAGAAAGTATACAACACAGTTTTCCATCATTGGGCCTAAAATTCATGCTCATTCAAATAAATTGCTTTTGGTTTACATGTATTTTCATTTATGGAACTTTTAAATAACACAATGTTTGACTTAACGTCCAAATGGGACTCTTCAAATTAGTTATTGTTGAATTCACCATGCAAAAGCATCAAATGAGATACCATGGATTTGGACGTATTGGTAAAAAAATGTACTAATTCATTGCACAATTTTCTGTAATTTATTGTAATTAATTGCATTGTTTTTCTACTGAAGAGTGGAGCTTGAAATGGGAACCACGGAATTAATGTTGACTCAACAGACAGAGACTATATTTAAATTCAAAGACTATTTTTATAACTTCTTTTTAGCTTTGTGTGAATGCTGTTTCTCTCCAAGATTAGCAAAATAATATAAACGTAGATAAACAATATGACAATAAACAATAAAAAGAACATGAAAAATACAATATCTGTCACAAGGGCCAGTGAAATCTAATTTAATTTAAAACATGTGCTACAATACAATCCTGTAATAAATTCTGCAAATAGAAGCAGATCAGGAAAAACCTGTCACCTAATAACAACAGCATTTCTATTAAAGACTGAGCTGATTTACATGCTGTGTTGTTAACTCTTCAGTCAAGAGAGTAGCTAAGAACGGTCGTAAATGTTACTTAAAGACATCGTCACCTAATTTGCATATTCTGTCATGTTTATATAATAATTATGAACTCTGTAGGAGAAAATAACATTTGAGACAAAAAGGACCAAAAATATGTGTTTAGAACTGCTGTAAGCTGGATTTTATCAGTCAGCAGCAGCCTCTGAGCACACGTTTCCAAACGTGCACGACATATAAAGTATTTTATACATGCAAGTGATGGTTATTTAACATTTAGACAAAAATATTAATGAACCCTTTTGGAAACAGAATCAATTAGGTTACTGGTGTATGCTGTAGTGTCATGTGATTTAGCACGTATTGCAAATATCAAACCTTTTTGACCATATCTGTCCTGGATTGTGAAGATAGTATTAAAATGTGCATGATTATTTACCACATTTGTGTAATGAAATGTTTTAATGAATATGAGTTAACTGATCAGAAGCATGCATGTGTTATTTTCTGTACTCAAAGTTTATCTAAACTGGATTTTTTTCTGACTGGATTTATGTGAAAACATAGCTATATACTGTTGAGATCATTGTTTCGACATGTATTTTATAATATGCCAAAGAGTATTTGTGGCAGGTGACCTTGCTATTGGTGGGGGACACAGAGGTGAGGACACAGATTGCTCAGATTGTTCACCATTTTATTGGAAACACAATCACGTGCAGCCTTCTCCATAGTACTCTTCCTCCGCCTGTCTCACCGGCTCTTCCCTTTTTGGGGAGAGAAGTGATCAGCCTCTAATGAGCCACACCAAGGCTCGTCACCTCTCTGCCACAGTATGACAATCCTCTCGTAGTGGTTTTATGGGCTCAGATCATACAGCTGGTTTTGTAATAATCTTGTTTCCAAACATTCCTTTGAAAAAAATTTTTTTTTAATTGTTTGCCTTTATTTAATCAGGAGACACCACATTGAGATTGAGAATCTCTTTCAAGTGTGTCCTGGTTAATTCAAAGCATCGATCAGGCAATTGGGAGGAAGAGAAGCTTCACCAAACACTGAGCAGCACTTAACTCAATCTTTCAACTTCAGAATAATGTTTTCTGTGATTGTTAGGGATAAAGTTAATATTCAGGCAAAACCAGGATCAAATGTCATAAAAGGCAAAACAAATGTTCACGCTCACCTCATTTTTTTTACACCAGGTGGGATTACCCTCCAGCACAGTGTGGCAAGGACGTCCATTGCGTAAATGATGGAGTATGTAACGATGGCCTGTGGGGGGCCAACTGTACCTGTATGCCTGGATTCACAGGGAGCAGGTGAGCTCACGCTGTGTGTGTTTGTGTGCATGTGTGTGTGTGTGTTTTACATACTGTTGAGCAAAAAATATCCCATCACTCATCCATGTTTTATGGAAACACCCTATTGTCCTTTATCTTTTTTTAAATGGGCATTTCCACATCGGAATGTAGAAATGCCAAGACAGTTTATAAAATAAGCTCCGATGCTGACAAATATTTACACATGACCAGATTTAAAAACAAAAGCTTATAACAAGCACAACAAGATGAAAAGTGTCAATGGACTTAGCTTATATAGTGCTTTTCAACTGTGTGAGCAGCCCCTAAGCACTTTACATTGTTAATCACATTCACCCATTTACACACACACCACTGGAGGATGCGGCCATGCAAGGTGCTGTCACTTTAATGGGAGCAATTTGGGGTTCATCTTGCCCAAGGACACTTTGTCATGTGGACAGGTGGAGATGGAAATTGAACCTGCAACCTTCTAATCGGAACACAACAGCTCTACCAACCAAGCCATGCCCCCTTGGGTTGGAGGGCACATTGTGAATGAATCCCCCCCACACTTTGAAAACCTCCAGGTCCGAAGATGTGTTCTTGGAAACGGGTGCACTGATTAATTTTTTATTGGACCAGTGGAAGTACAAGTACTAACCTTTATCTACTTGGTGATACCGAGTTCCAATACGTCTAGACATAGGCACTACTTTGGATGCTATGAGTAGACGCTATATACAAAGACTATGCGTAGATGCTACACATAAAAGCTATGCGTAGACCATCCATCCATCCATCCATCCATCCATCCATCCATCCATCCATCCATCCATCCATCCATCCATCCATCTTCTTTTCTGCTTCGTCCATTTTGGGTCGCGGTGGCAGTAAAGAGAGCATTGAAGCCCTGGCATCCCTGTCCAGGAGCTGCTCCCATGCCAACCCATTGACATAATCTACCCTCAATGTAGAGTAGTAGCGGCTCAACTATGAGTCTCTCCCGGATGAATGAGCTCCTCACTCTATCATGAAGGGTGAGGCCCGCTACCCTGGGGAGAAACCTAATTTTGGCCGCTTGTACCCGCAATCTCATTCTTTCAGTCATGACCCAAAGTTCATGACCATAGGTGAGGGTGGGGATGTAGACCGACTGGTAAACATAAAGCGTAGCTTTATAGCTCAGCTCCCTCTTCACCAAAGTGGTCCGGTACAATGACTGCATTACTGCAGCTGCCTGTCCGAATCTTTGGCCGATCTCACGATCCCTCATGAATAACACCCCGAGATACTCAAACTCCTCCACCAGGGGAAGCTCCTTCCTACCAAGAGAGGGCATGCCATCCTTTTTCGTGAGGGGACCATGGACTCATATTTGGAGGTGCTGATCCGCATCTCAACCGCTTCACACTCAGCCGCGAACTGTTCCAGTGAACACCCATGCAATGTTGCCAGAAGGACCATGTCATCAGCAAAGAGCAGATACATCGCCATCCGGCCCTCTGACATGATGCCCTCCTGCCCCAGGCTGCGCCTCGACACCCTGTCCATGAAGATCATGAACAATAGGGGTGACAAGGCGTAGTGCTGGTGGAGTCCAGTGCTCACCCTGAACAAGTCCATCTTAGTGTCAAGTATACTGACGCAGCTCTCATCCCTGAAGTACAAAGACGGGATTGCCCGCAGCAGCGGTTCCGGTGTTCCGTACTCCTTTCGCACCTCCCACAGGACATCTCAGGGGACACGGTCGTATGCCTTCTCCAAGTCCACAAAATACATGTAGACTGGACTGGCATACTCCCATGCCCCCTCTATAATCTGTGAGAGGGTGAAGAGCCGGTCTGTTGTTCCACGGCCAGGACAGAATCCACATTGTTCTTCTTGAATCTGAGATTCGACTGTCGGTCAATGTCTCCTTTCCAGTTACCCCGCATAGACTTTCCCAAGGAGGCTGAGAAGTTTAACGCCCCGATAGTTGGCACACACTCTCCGGTCCCCCTTTTTGAAGATATGGACCACCACTCCGGTCTGCCAGTCAGATGGTACTGTACCAGAGGTCAATGCGATATTGTAGAGGCGTGTCAACCATGAAAGCCCCACACTATTCAGAGCTTTCAGCAGCTCCAGACGAATCTCATCCACTCCTGTTTTTCCCTCAGTTTCTTAACCACCTTGGTGACCCAAACCAGGGAAATGGACGAGGCCTTACCAGGAGCCTCGGCCCTGCGTCCTGTAAGGAAGACATGCCCCCTGGGTTCAGGAGATCCTCAAAGTGTTCCTTCCACCTCCGTAGGATATCCTCATTCGAGGTCAGAGAATGTCCACTCTTGCTGAGCACAGTTTGGGATAGACCAACCCAATACTCCTGAGCCACAGGATGGTGCCCCAGAACCTCTTTGAGGCCAACCCAAAGTCAGTCTCCATGGCCTTACCGAACTCCTCCCATGCCGCAGACTTTGTTTCTGCAACCACTGCTGGTGCAGCCCTCCTAGCCCGCCGATATCTGTCTGCTGAGTCCGTAGTCACCTGAGTCAACCAGACTCTGAAAGCCTCCTTCTTCAGCTTGACAGCTTCCCGGACAGCTGGTGTCCAACAGTGTGTCCTTGGTTTGACGCCATGACAAGCACCAACGAGCTTCCGGCCACAGCTGCGCATAGCCGCTTTCACGATGGAGGTCTTGAACAGGGTCCACATGTCCCCAACCTCTGCAACATAAGAGAAATTCGCACAGAGATGGGAATTGAAATAATTTCAGACAGAGTCCTGTGCTAGCCTTTCCCAGCAGACCATCACTAGGCCTTTGGGCCTGCTGGGTCTGGCCCGCATTCTTTCCCATCACCTGATCCAACTAATCACCAGATGGTCATCTGTTGACAGCTCTGCACCTCTCTTCACCCGAGTGTCCTTAACACACAGTCTTAGGTTAGGGGAAATGACAACAAGGTCGATCATTGACCTGAGACCCAAGGAACTTTGGTACCAGGTACACTAATTAGCGTCCTTGTGTTCAAACATGGGGTTTGTTATAGACAATCTATGATAAGGACAGAAGTCCAATAATAACTCACCAGTCGGGTTCAGATCGGGCGAGATGTTCCTCCCAATCACCCCCTCCAGGTTACCCAGTTGTTGCCAACATGAGCATTGAGGTCACCCAGTAGGACTATGGTCTCCATTGGTGTTGCCCTTTCCAGGACCTAACGCACTCGCTCCAAGAAGGCCGAACACTCGAACTCCTGTTAGGTGTATCAGCACAAACAACAGTCAGAGTTTTCCACCATGCAATCTTAAGTCGCAGGGAGGCAACCGTCTCTTCCACCAGGACAAATTCCAACTATGTGTCTGCCATGTGAGTATCTCCACACCCGCCCGGTGCCTCTCACCCTGTGCAATGCCTGAGTAATAGAGACCATTCCTTATCAATGAGTATGGTTCCAGAGCCAACACTGTGTATGGAGGTGAGCTTGAATATCTAGTCGGTACCTCTCAAACTCCCGCACTAGCTCTGGCTCCGTCCCCTCAAGTGAGGTGACATTCTATTCCAAGAGCCAGTTTCTGTTGCAGGGGCTTACGATACCATTTGGCTCTCCACTCTCTTACACTGCATGGGCTTTGCACCGCTCCCCTATGTTTGATTTCGCGGCTGGTTGGCCTAGGTATCCTTCCTACGTCTCTTGTTCAGACTGTGCTCGACCGGGACATGTAGGCTACCTGGTCAACAGGTGCTCGTAGGCGAACACCACCTGGCTGAGGTGTGTCCCGGTGACCCTCTCCTGGGAAGAGTACACAATCTTTTGTGTTTTGTTTGCATAGGTGAGGTTTCATATGTATTAGTCTGGGCCTTTACTCCAGACCTGTCCGCCTTGGGTGACCCTACCATGAGCATTTGCTCCGGACGGCATAGCTCTGAAGGTCACTAGAACACGCAAGCCCTAGACACTAGACGTAAATGCTATGGGTAGACGTTACACATGATGGCTGTACATAGACACTACATGTACATTATACGCGTAAACGCTACATGTAAAGGCTATGCGTAGATGCTACATATAAATACTACACGGAAAAAATACATATAAAGGCTATGTGTAGACGTTATATGTAAATGCTATGCATAGACGCTCTATGTAAATGCTATGTGTAGATGCTACATTAGATGCGATTCATACACGCTACATGTAGAGGCTATGAGTAGATGTTACACAGACTCTACACATACACGCTACGTACTGTAGACTGTAAACCAAGGGCTTGCCTCCATTTCCACAGAGCGCAACGCATGATGAAAAAAATTCTGTAATGGCTGCTATCATATTAGAATATAGATGATGTTGTATGAAATGTTTGTGTGTGTGCCCCAAGTATAGGATGGAATAAAGAAGATAATAATGATGATGATATTAATGTGTCATTGAGTTCTAAGACATACTGTACATACTGAAAAATTGTGTGGATGTAATAAGTGCAATCTTAAATGTTTAGTTTGGGCCACTGCCCATCATTTGAACTCAGTTGTTGATTGTACTCATTCTGTCTGGGTCCATTGTGTGATTGAGTGAAATCTTTGTCTTGCAGATGCGAAAAGGAGATCAATGAGTGTGAGAGTAACCCCTGTCGAAATGGGGGCTCGTGTCTTGATCGATTCAACATGTTTGTGTGTGAATGTCCACCAGGATACAGCGGCTCCACCTGCGACACTAACGTGAGTTTCAAACACCTTTCTTCTTTAAGATAGCTTCATGACTCAAAGATTACTTTTTCATTTCAGGGTTGACAATCTGATAGGACAATCTGAGCTCCATCAGTCTTATTAAAAAATCAATCATAGTTTATCATGTGATTCATTCACATTTTGACCAAATTTTATATTTCTAAAAAAGATGACATTTGTCCTGAGCTCAAGATACCTGAAGGATACTGCAACTTTACTCAAATAGAATAAAATTTAAGGATGCTTGATGATATCGCAGATTGGTATCTGCTGGAAAAACACTGAAAATTAAAACATCAGCACATAACACCGATGGTCATATGCTGATTTCTTATGAGGTTTTTTCTTTGGCGCAAACAGCGTGAGCAGAGTATGATCACACTAGGCTGTCAAGGAAAAAAAAAAAGAAAAAATCATATATATCTACAGTGTGGAGAATTATTTTCTGTTTTAGAATATGATAAAGCAATGAATGCTCAACGTTCATGTGAAGAGATAAAAACCTGTTCGTTTGTGTTCTGAAAATCCAACCAGGCTTGCTTTCTGGATCTGGTCCATGTAGCACGCAAGTACCTCCACATCAGCGATGTCTCCCACAGAGAAATCATACAGCTAAGAGGTGTCAAACATAAGGCTTTTGGCCCAAAATCGGCCTGCAAGAGGCTCCAATGCAGCCACCAAACCAGCAAAGAAATTGTAAATATTATATTATGGTACTATTTATAGTACTATACTCTGCACCACAACCGTTTAAATTTAAAGGTTATTATGGTGCAATTGAACTGTTCCGGCCCACTCAACATAGAATTGGTTTATTGATGCTGTATGTGGCCTCTAAACTGACATGCAGTTTGGTGGTATCATGTTTCCTGCTGGCTGCAGTGGTGAACGACGTCACCATGCACGTTCCGTTGCTTGAGTAAGCTACTGAACGTACATTCTATAACTTTCTCAAGCTAGGTGTCGTCCTTCTCACGAATCAATACGGGAATTGTTTGCAGAATTGCAAAATTGAAACAGGTTCTCAAAAAAAATTGCAAAATTGAAACAGGTTCTCAACAGTAACTGGGTTTTGTTTCACTTCAGTGTAGGGACGGCCCTACACTGAAGTGATCAATAATATAAAAACAACTGATACATTCATGTATTTTTTACGGTAGATCCCTCACATATAACTTGCTTCATGTCTTCATCAGTAATAAGTTCACTCTGTGTTCTTGCAGAAACTAGCTCAAAAGCATATTCTTCCCTGGCTGGTGGTGGCCATCCCCCTGCTATGTTTCTGTGTCCTGGTGCTGATCATCGGCCTGACCGTCATGGTATTCACGGCCAGGAAGAAGCGTCAGTCGGAGGGTGTGTACAGCCCCAGTGCTCAGGAGCTGGCTGGAGCCCGGCTGGAGATGGACAGCATGCTGAAAGTCCCCCCGGAAGAAAGACTCATCTGATCTGAGCATCTAGAGAAGAACAGCAGCTGGAGATGAGTGCAGAGCCGAGGAGACATGGAACTCTCTGAGAGGAGCTGAAGTCTTAATCTTCTAATTCTGATGTAGGCATGGTGTAGTTTTGACAACGTGAGGAGCCGACATCAAACAGATTGCCAATCAGAAACATAGTAGGACATTTTGATGACTTCTCAAGGATTTGGTTTGAACCTGTGTTCAATGAACACAACATAAAGTTTCTGGACATTGTGGAAATGTTGACATCTCTTTGACTCATTTTCTTGTAATGACCATTTAAATGCTGACATTGAAACATGTCAAGTTATGGAGACATAATCAAGATTTTTATTCCCTTCCAACTACGTTTACACTTGTTTCATGTCAGTGGCAAACAATACATGGTCATCTTTTGACAAAAGACAATTACATACAATATACATACAGCTTGGCTTATGCAGAACAATCCTACTATTGTATAAACCTTCAAAATTGTACACACAAAAACAATAACTCATAATGTGTGTAATGACCAGCTGCTGGTATGAGCTGGTGTTATCAGATTGCAGCAGACTGTGGCAAAGAGATAAAGTTAATGACACAAATATGTAAAAAGCATTGCTCTTTCTTCTGTTGGCAGTCTGAGCCGAATAATCAAAGTTTATAATAGCTGCCAGTTTGAAGAGGTGCATTGACTTCTGTAAACAGTACACAGGGTTGTCTAACATAAAGTCCGCAGGGCAAAACCAGGTCCAATCTGGGCCACAGGACGACATTGCAAAGTGGAAAACAAAACTCAAGTAGTGAGTTTTCAATAAAGTGTGAAGTAATTTAGTTCCTGGAGATTACAATGTTTCAGAGATCAGTGAAGTAACATTATCTCCAAACTGGGGCCAGTCCTGGTCTTGAGATCATAGAGGCAGTATTGGAATCTTAAGTTTCAGGTTTGATCCCATCCAGTGGACAGGTCACTGTCGTGGGTCCCTGAGCAACCCCCCAACCCTGAAGCGCTGTAATGTGACTGCCCACCATATCTCAGAAATAAGATGGCCCAATACAGGAGAAAGGAATTTCCCAAAGGGGAATGATTAAAGTTCATTTAATACATTTCATTGAAGTTTGCACCAGGACACACCATGAATAAAACATCATGATTTTAAAATTGGACTTAAATTCTTAAATTGTGCAGGTTTTTTAAGTCTTTATTTATGTGTTTGTACATTTTTGCACTAACACAAAGAGAAAACATTTGGTGATCTTCTCAAATTTATATTTAAAGGTTATTTTGTTATTATTTTATGGGTGTAGTTCACTCAAAGTCTGAATGTGGCCCCTCAACGAAAATGAATTTTTTACCCCTCTTTAAGGAAAATTCCTTCTTCCATCGTGTTTCATCTCACACAGATGACAATAAAAGCAGTGTCGCTTTACAAATGTAAAACAGCCACAAACATAAGCAATAATGTCTCTTATATTCCTCGTCTACCAAACACAATTCTCAGTTATAAATAGATCAGCATTCATGTGTGTGTATGGTGCTGTTTTTAAACTCTCAGCCCTTCAGGAGATCTGGCCACTGTTTTTAGTGACTTTCTGCTATTTCACCTCAGGCAACTCGTAAAAAGTTTGTGTAAAATTAGTGAATCTGAAGCTCCTCATGGACCTCTGGAGGTGTTGGTTGGTAGATGGCAGCAGAGTGGGCAGTGGTGTTTTTTTTCCTGGGCATCTATGAGTGGAGTTTGCACCTTCAACCTGTGCCTGTATATGTTTTCTCAGGGTTCTCCCACAATCCAAACACACTCTTTTTTAGGTAAATTGTTGGTTAAGGTTTTATCTCACCTGGTATTAGTATCTAGTATCACTCATGTATCTAATTAAGCCGGTGTAAAAGATGGATCAATGAAAGGCAGAAACACAAAGTCACTTATCGAAGGTAAGAAAAACGCTTTTCGGCATCTTATCATTTATGTCTCAGTTTGAATTTAATGTTTTTATTTGACTGGATTTAGGAGATTTTAGGGCTGAACATACTTTATAATGTGAACAAGGGCAATCCCAGATTTCTGACGTCCGCCAAAAGTTGACCTGGACACAGAAAAAAAAAACTTTATGTATCACCTCCAAAATTTAATGGAATCATCCAGGGCCTAATATCCATCTGTGGTGAAAATTGCAACAAAATCCTTGAAGTATTTTGATGTAATCTTGCTAATAGATTTACAGAGAGACAAACAAATATAGGCTGATGATTGTATTAAATCTTTGGTGGACGTAATTATATTTCCACAGCTGGATATGAGGAAAAGAAAGAAAATAATTCTTTTTATCAACTTGGTGAACACAAAAAACAAGAAGTAGGTTTTTGCACCGGTAACTAACATCTAACTATTTGTGAGGTCACCAGTCCATCAC
Source organism: Parablennius parvicornis (assembly GCA_900302745.1). Taxonomy (NCBI): domain Eukaryota; kingdom Metazoa; phylum Chordata; class Actinopteri; order Blenniiformes; family Blenniidae; genus Parablennius; species Parablennius parvicornis. The sequence continues at coordinate 12,418 of OMNM01034501.1, read as the reverse complement.
AGGACAAAGGCCCCGTTCAAACTGCAGGCAAATGGGACCCAATTCTGATTTTTTTTACTCACAAGTGACCCATCTCCGACCTGTTTTGTGGCCATGTGCAAGCTCCAATTCCGATTTTTTCACACCAGACCCAGGCCTCGTTCATATGTGGTACCAATTCAGATATTTTTCTACATGTGACTGCTTTGTCATCGACATTTGACTGACACCACAGATAAGAGCTGGAGGAAGCAGCACGGCCAAAATGTTATAAGTTGTGAATAGCTGTTCTCTCTTTTTACCTTATTGTCCATTTTCTTTCCCTCGTCATGTTGTCTAGATTTTGTCGGCTGGTATTTAACAACCACTTGAAAATGGATCTATATGGGCTGACCAGTGTTACCAGATATGGAGGTATCCCTCTATTGGGGAGTCAAACTCTCTTACCTTTGAACTTTATTTTGTGCATTTGTATGTTTATGGCATGTTCATTATTACACTAATAATAGTTTCAGGGTTTTAAAATGCTTTTTTACACAGGCTGAGACAGGTTGGTTTTTATTGAGGTGTGGGGGTTTTACATTGTTTGGGCTGGAAACAGTGAGTCACATCTGGCAACCTTGGCCTTGTGTACTCGGCGTGACTTCACGTCGTCTTCTGCGCATGTGCTCTGGGGCCTGAAAATATCTGATCCGATCATGTTCACACAGCAGGTAGTGTTTTAAATGATCACACAAAAAAAATGGATTCCAGCAAAAAAATAGAATTGAGCCTCAAGATCTGAAGTGTGAACTTAGACAAACATACAGAGACAAACAACCGCACACACTCACACTCACAGTCACACTGAGGGGCAATTTAGTTTAGTGCATGTTATTGGGGAGGAAACTGGAGTAACCAGAGGAAACTCCATAGAAAGGCCTTGGGCGATGTTTGACTCCACAGCCTTCTCACCATGAGGCGAGAGCACTAACCACTGCACCGCCAGGCAGCCCCACAAACCACGATGTGATGGAAATTAGTCCACCATCTCTCTTTACAAAATCTCTCCAATGATGTAAATGAATGAAACAACCAACGTCGCAAATGACAGAAAGACAACATAGATACGTGTGAAGGACAGCACAGGAGTCGTAATGCACTGAAGTTCAATCTGTCTTTATTCCACCACAGCCAATATCACAATAAAGTTCCTGGACAACCTCGCAAGGGTCTTTCAGTGTAGCAGCTCTCTTAACTCAAAACAGTTCCAAACATTATGTCCCCCTTTAAACTCTGAAAATTATGTTTCTTTAGTCTTAACATTTCACAAACTCACATCGATGTCCTAGTCCATGCACAAAGTGCACTTGATTCAAATTTGGTCTTTATTCCGTTTTAAGAGTTTGATACTGGCCTTCTGCTGAATTGTCGACTCCACCTTTTAAAAATGACTTTTAGTCTGTACAGACAGTCTGAAGGTTAAAGTTAATCTCTCCTCACCCCAAAGACCT
>OMNM01034501.1:0-10739 GCA_900302745.1 Parablennius parvicornis | reverse complement strand
TTTTAATTTATTGTAAATAGACGAAACATGAAGTTATTTTAACTTTTCTAATTTAATAAAAGTCAGGTGAAATCTGCTATCTAAAATTCTTTTGAAAAAGTTGAAGAATATATAAAATATTTCAGTAATTTAGTTAATGCCCTTCAAAGGGTCAATGGCAAGTTGTTACTCAAATCAAGAAAAATAATAAAATCTGTTAAATTAAACAGGGTGAAGTTTTTTTAAGTCTGCAATTCATGTGTGTCAGTGTAGCCATGAAAACAAGTTGAGAGACACTGCGAGACACAGTAAGGGATTATTTACTCATTTATAAATAAACTGTGAACAAAAGGACCTAAAATAATCAAGTTGATTTATAAAGATTTCAATAAATCAACATCATTTGTCAGTTGGTTATCTGTGGAATTGAACACGCTGGGCAGTTTTTCCTCAACATGTCAAATTTATGTTGAAATAAACATGTAATGTATGTTTTTTATGTATATTCTGCACAGGCCTGTGTTTCTGCCAGCGAGTTGATTTACAACCAGTGAGGACAATAATAAATGCTGGGGAATGTTTCTGTATGGAGGAAAAGTTTTAGAAAAAACTGTAAAAGCTTATGAAAGTGAGACCACGTTCACACATAGCGGGCAAAAAAAGATATTTCCCCGTATGTCTTCAAAAATAAGGTTGTTTACACAGATGGTTTTCAAAAACATACATTTTTTCATTGACATAAACCTGCATAAAAACCTGGTTAAGATCTGCTATGAGCATGCTAGACCTCCTGGCGGCAGTGCAACGAGAAGCATAAAGCCATGCTAGCCAATCAGAATCCTGGAAAAAAAACACAACGAATGACACAAACTTTCTGTTCCTTCAGCGATAATGGCGCGAGGGACATTTGTTTGGACAGACATAATAGAGCATTTGTGAATGTAAATGCCAACAGGCCAGGGACGATGAGTTACGAATATAATTTTCCCGTCATTTCTGGCACATTCCCAACATTCTTTATGTGAAGTAATCGTCTGAATGAGGTCCTTAAATGGGTGAATTGGTGCATGACATTCCTAATATTCGTGGAACATGTTTTTGGCGGTCAAAAAATCTTCCAAGAATAACAAGACTCGCCTCGATACGTGATGAGCGTGACGATGAGTTGTGATGTGTGGGGATATGTTAAACAGCAAAACAGCATTCGCTCCCCTGCAGCATCCTCCTCTCTGCGCAACTCCATGGAATTTCTCTGGATGTGGAGCGATCTGGAAAGTGTGCACCGTACACTTTCCAGATGTGGATGTGTTGTTATTAGTTTAATATATATATATATATATATATCAATTGCGGACCGAGCTTGTTTAACACTCTGGGCGAACACCAGCGCCTACAGAAGACGCATCTGAGATGGGTTGATTCTCTTGCACAGTGCGCTCTTTTACAGATTGTGATCCGCTACCGTTTTGTACTACTACTCGTAATGCATGATAACAGGTCCCAACTGTCCGTAATGGTGCGTGACGCCTCGGCTCTGAATCAAATCAATCAGGTAAAAATCCCTGATCAGGCATTGAGATTCGTCCCATTCCAGACTTATCGTCATTACGTGTAAACGCACCTTTAACAGCATTCATTGTCATCACAGCAGCCAATCTGTAAACACAGGTCGATCTGCAAACACAGGTCAAACTGTAAACACAGGTCTCACACACACGCGATGCTGACAACGCTTCTGTCGCACTGTGACGTTAAACTTTGTCTATGTCTCCATGCAAACGTAAAGAAAGAGTTTTTCCAAATCTCCACTTAGGCCGAAGTTTTCAGAATTTATTGTTTTCAGTGACTTGTAGCTTAATTTACGTAAAAACAAAAGGCCCAAATGAATTGAAATATCACCTATTTTTCTAGGTGTAAAAAAAGGTGTAGGTCAGAGTTTGTGTGACACAAACTGGAACTATTCTGTAACACTGTGAAAGTGTCATGTATTTTTTTTGTAAGCAGCTGTGTGCTCATGAATTCATTTTGTTTTCGTTATTTGATATAAAATACTGGATGTGTTGTTATTAGTTTAATTTAAGAATGTAATAAAGTGAAAAAGACCCTGAAATATTGCACCATACATTGTTTAACTTGTTTATTGACGGGGAGACGGTCAGGGATCGTGGCAAACCCACAAGCAGACTCAACAAACAGACTGACGTTTACAGAGTTTATCATAAAGTCCGGATGAGTAAGTATCCAAAAGGAGTCAAGCGCAAGAGAATCCAAAAAAACAAGCAAAATTCAGGAAGAAGTCAGAATACAAGGAAACAGGAAGAGTTGTGGGACGATCTGGCACAGACACATAAGGGAAACAGGTTTAAGTACACAGGGCAAGGGAAGACACAAGTGAAACACACTGACAGAATCAGACGCACAAAGGGAAAGCCGACAGGAAGGACACATGTGCAGTGACGCGGACAAGGCAGGTGAGTACCAACATAAAACAGGAGGAGACAAATAAAAGAGACTGGCTGGCTCCTGGGGGTGGGGTAGGCTTCCCCATCTGTATTGGGGGAGAACTGCACGCACGCACGCACGCACGCACACACACACACACACACACACACACACACACACACTAAAAACGGCAAAACAAGAATCAACTTGCACAAAATAAGAAAATAGGTTTTGGCCCCTGGCTTGACATACTTGAAATTATTTGACATTTTGGCGAAAACTAATTGGGGGACCCTGATATACATGTATAATGCAATGGATCTGCTCATACTCTGTAGGTTAGTGTTGGCGATTTGTTGCTTTGTGAGTGACAGAGAGGTGCATTTTCTTATACTGCAGCTTATCTTGATGGAGCCTGTGAGAAGGGATAAGTTTTCCGCGACATGTGTACATTTTGATCTGATATCGCCCAGTAAGGTAAGGACACTGTCATTAACTTTGTTGCATGCGTTTTATGTTCAATAGGCAATGTGCTATAATTGTTTTACACTGTCTTTTGTTTTAATCCATACTGAAATGAAAAACAACTGGGGTACAATGATGACAACTCACTCATGTTGAGGAATTTCTGTGCTTTGCATAAATACTGTATATGTGGACATGGTTGCACCCAGCCTAAGTGAGTAAAACATATCCACATTAGGAACATACTTTTTCATTCCTGACATATTGCCTAACCAACTATAATGATAAAAATGATAAAACTAATCCAATACTTTGTTTTAAAAACGTGTGCCCTCCAAACCCTCAGTGACAATAAAGACGTTGCTGGTTGATGCATTGGTGTCAATGATTGTCCAGAACACCCAACAATTCAGAATAGCACGCAGGACAAAGCATTTAGAGAATTTGTGGCAAAACTGAATCCAAACTCTCCTCAGACAAACAAGCACATTCTCCTGTTAAAATTTGTTTTATAAAAATTGCGACCGTTTTAAAAAAATTGCTACCCCAAACAGCTGCTCGACACCATTAACCCGCTCTGCTCCACCTGCCCCTGGTCTCTTCTCTAACCCCGCTCTGTTAGCATGGTGTCGAGCAGTCAAAAATTTGCACTGGCAAAATCTTGACTGGTAATAAAATTACCTATTGTATTGTAATGTTACTTATCAATAATACACTAAACACATTTTTACATTTTATTTTATACATGAATGAATGTAAACATGAAGCCTATGAAATTAATATTATAGGGTTATTTACTGTATTTAACTTGCCAGTCATTCCTGATGTAGGACAGGCCTGAGGGTATTGCAAATTGATAAAATTACCTGTTCTGTTATGTACAGATGTGTAACAGTCTTTGTTCTGCAGGGAGACTTGCCTGCGCATGAAAATAAACTATTTGGCTGGAAGGTTTCCATGTTTGAAGAAGCTTTCTGTGGCCATCATTGGACAGCCAGAACCACATTCTCATCTGGGCCTCAACTCGCGCTCATCATCATGAGACGGTATCGTCCTCACCACGTGTGTTTTGGGGAATGTAGTTTTTAGCAGGACTCAGCTCCAAGATGCAGACCTGAGCAACAGCGACGACACACTACAATACCCAGAGTTCAGTGCGGCGCAGAGCGTGACCCAGGCGTAGCATGGCGTATGAAGGATCCGTGTAACATCAGGCTAGCATCAGAACAACCGAACCGCACCGCAGCCTCCGCGCGCACCTCTCCTGCCGTCAACCACACGTCAACGATGGGGTCTCGAATCAGGTAGGACCCTCTGAAGCTGTCCTGACCCGGGCTGCGGGCGAGCCGCCCTCCAGTGCTCCGCTTCTCCGCTTCCTGCCCGTTAGTCAGTGTCAGGCCCGGACTTGTTGCGATGTGACTAAAAACAGTGGAGCTGTGTGAAAAGCATCGCGTTCTAAGGATTCTGGTCCGAGTCTGAGAGGGAAAAGTCCACCGATACCTGCTCCTTGTGGCAGGTCCAAACCTGATGACAGGTCCATTGAGACCTGCTCCTGGTGACAGGTCCATTGAGACCTGCTCCTGGTGACAGGTCCATTGAGACCTGCTCCTGGTGACAGGTCCACTGAGACCTGCTCCTGGTTGAGACCTGCTCCTGATGACAGGTCCGGGTCCACTGAGGCCAGTGTCCAGTGCTGCTTCTGAGACAGGAAGGGAAGTGTGTGCTCAGTTGATATGTTTTTTCACGCTGGTTGAGACCGTTTTATTTATTTCTGGCACGTGGATGTTTTTCATCTCAACAAAGCAGCTGAACAGAGTCTTTCTCATCAGGAAACTTCTGTCACTTTACTGTTTTTCCATAAGAACATTTTGTTCACCCCAACAATCAGAGCAGAACACCTCTGCGTGGAAGATGAACATGAACACCCAATCCATTAAAAAATAAAAGCGTTTCATTTACAAAGGGAAGCAGCTGACACACTGACAATGATGTAGTTGGTGTGCTGGGCCATGGGAGGGTGCTGTTGCTGGCTTTTGTAACAAAACCACTCAGACTTGTGTGCAGAGAACAATACACTATAAATATGAACAAATTTGAGACAACCCGACATCTGTATGGACTGATGACACATCGGGTGCTGTCAGGGGTGAGACTCAACTTTAAAACTACTGATATGGACTACAATATGGACTGCGAGCAGGGTTGGGAAGGTTACTTGAAAACTGTAATCCGTTACAATTAGGGATGTCCCGATCTGATATTGATATCAGATATCAGTCCGATATCAGCCAAAAAAACAAATATCAGATTTTATCGGACTGCATGTAAAATCTCCGATATAAGCGCTGCGATATGGAGACCATCTTCTGCTCCAGGACTTCTATCTGTAAGTGACATTGCTTCACACACCAGTAGGTGGCGGTAATGCACCAAAACGTTGGTTGTGCCTGCCACAAATGCCAAAGAAGAAGAGCACCCGGATCCAGCCAATAGAAGGTCTCTGATCCAACAGGCAGAGCCAAACTGATCACAACAACAATAACCTGTGTGCTACTGTCGGAGAAGTGATGTCAGCTGTGTGGCAATATCTTAACGACAAGACGTTGCAGTGCAACATCTGTCACGCACAAGTTTCCAGTGGTGGCACAGAACTGAGAAAGTTTAACACGACCAACCTCATCGCGCATTTGAAGCAGCATCACAAAAAACAGCATGAGGATTTTCACAAGACCACCAAGGCGAAGAAACAACAAATCTAAAATGGACAGCTACCTCTGTGAGGCTCCTATTGAACGTAAGAACGATCCTTTACATTACTGGAAAGTCAACTGAGCTGGACTCACCATGGCAGCAACAGCAGCTAAGTTCCTCTATTTGAGAGTGAGAGGCTCTTAAGCACAGCGTCGGCTATCATTGAGGAGCACAGAAGTAGGCTGACAGCAGAGCATGCCCAAATCCTCATCTTCTTAAAAAAACAATCCCCACATCATTCTCTGACTGCAGGAGGTGAAGTAGTAGTAAGGGAGGTCAGCAGTTTATTTGACTGACTGATTTTTAATATTTTTCTGCTCTTGTTATTAGAGTGATATGTATATTTTGTTTGCACTCTATTTAGTGACGACTAAGAGCAATAATCACATTGTTTTTGCCACAGTCAGTGAAACTGGAGCTGTGAACTCTGAACTTTCAGCAGTTGAACAGTGGAAAATATTGTGTTGTCCTTTTTTGTCCCCACCCTCAGTTGTTCCCACTATATACTGACAGTAAAGATTAACTGACGTAAACCTGAATTGTTTGCACTTTAAAAGTGTAATTTATTTTTATTGGATTTATATAGGTTGTTTTTCAGGGTCTTCTAATTAATTCTTCTTTTATTTTATTCAATTGTGGAATACTGTAGACATTATGTTGAAGGCTAACATTTATGTAACCAATTGGTTGATAATAAATGGGTCAGTTTTTCTAACATTCCACAATACAAAATAACTGTCAAAAAGTGTGATTCTTGCTGATATTGTATCGATATCGGTATGGGCCGATACTCAAGGCTGCAATATCAGGTTTGTATCGGAAGTGAAAAAGTTGTATCAAGACATCCCTAGTCTGCACTGCCGAACCTAATTTCTTCGACCAGAGGGAGCTGGCCGAACAAAATGACATAATTTTGTTTGACAGGGCTCCGCGCTGCCGAACGTCTTATGGAGAATGAATTGGCCTCTCTCTCTCTCCTTCTCTCTGATTTTCTATTGTAATCCTGCTCAGTAATCCAAGATTTTATCAAATATAACTGTAACGAGACTACACGTTTTTCTCATGTACTGTAACAAATTCCAGTTAAAATTTTTTTGTATTCTAATTACATAATGCTGTTACATGTAGTCCATTACTCCCTGACTGCGAGTCATACCACTGGGGGTCTGCCATATCTGTTTACAGGCACATGAGCAGAAGGAACTATTTTCAGTGGGGAGGGAGGAGGGATATGCACATGCGCGGTAAGAGGGCTCTGTCGCCTTCAGCAGGTTCTGCAGGACGGAATCATGACCGTGAAAGAACGTTTCCACCTTGAGAGCCGGTCTAAAAACTTTACGGATACAGTGGATCCACACACCGATGTCGTGTAAACGCACCCCCCAAAAGTGAAGAAAGTTTTGCGGATACACTCGTATTTGTTGTCGTGTAAACAGGTACTTGGAACTGTTTCACATGCTTGACTTCTGACATCTTCTCAAATTGGAATTGTGACATGTTCCTGAAAATTCAGCCGCAAAAAAAATTCAGCTGCGAAAAATTCACCTGTGACAAAAAAATTTAGCTGCAAAAATTCAGCTGCAAAACAGCGGTATATCTGTGCCATCAGGAGGATGCAATCGATCCCTTTCTCGTTCACCCAACATCCAATCAAGGTACGATCTGTTGGTCACGTGACAACAACAGGAAGAAGCGTGCGCTTTAACTCAGTTGTGGTGGCCAGCCGGAGTGACAGAGCTTAGGTGAGTGTATTTACTGTCTTTTTTTAGATGTTCACATGCTGAAAAAACATGTTGAAAAAAAATCAGAGGCCAAAAAAAGTTTGTGCTTGAAATTCGACAGGTTTTAAAATTCAAAGTCTGATTTTGATGGTAAAAAAAGTTGGAAATTCGAATTCAGACTCTGATGGCACAGAGTTACTTCCATATGACACGCTCTCAAACGCTGAGCATGAAGATTTAATATACAATGAACGCAGTGTAGGCCTGTTTGGAGGTGTGATGCACAGATGTGAACAGGGAGGTTCTGCAGAGGTTCCTGATGGCAGTTCTTTATCAGAGTTCTTTATCATGGTTCTTGATGGCATCCCGAGGCTTTGGCAAGAGAATCAAAGATGAAATCGTAGAATGTGAAGACCAAGCTCTTGAGTTAGATGTCTTGTCTTGTTTCTCTATAAAGGGGTCATGCTATCCTTGAGTTTGGGATTGGCTAAACCCCCAATGACACTACATAGGGATTGATTTCTGATTTGCTCCTGGGAGCACACCATTTTAAAAATTGGAATAAGCCAATAAAATTGCTGACAGACTTTCTTCATTTCTGGGGCATCATTCACAGGTTTGGAGATCCATATTTCTGTTGGAAAACCATTAGAAAGTGTATTTTGCCTAATATGACCATTTTAGATGAGAGACTTTAAAAGTAATTCTGGCTCGTCTCGTTTCACATCAGCCGGGTGGTTCAGGGTCACACTGTCTTGTGTTCATCAAACACCTCTAGAGACTTTCATTACAGCCTCAGCTGTGGAATTATTCTTCATGTTTGTGACTATATGTTTTTTAGCTAGCAGCAGCCATTGTCCTGAAAGCAGCTGGTGTCTTGTGTGTTATTGTTCCAGGGAGAACCCGGAGTCGACTTTCGAGGTGTATATTGAAGTGTACCATTCAGGCCAACACAGCTCAGGTAAGTCCTGCAGACTGCAGCTTCAGGTTCAATTCAGGAAATCGTGTAAGGCGAGAAAATGTTCACCACTGTGCTGCATCTTTACTCCTTACTGAACACTGAAAATGTTCTTAAATATAGAACTGAGCCTTGGAAATTGGGATTTTTTTTTTTTTTTAAACGTCAAAGAAGTTCCCTCTGGGATAAATAAAGTATTTTCTATTCTATTCTATTCTGCATGGTGGCACAGTGAGTAGTGCTGTCGTCTCACAGTGAGAATATCATGTGTTTAAATCCAGCCTGGGGCCTTTCTATTGGGAGTTTGCATGTTCATGTGGGTTTTCTCTGGGTTGTCCGGTTTCCCCCACTGACCAGTAAAACATGCACCAGGGGTCCTTGACCAACATCCTTTGCCCCCACGTGCTTCACGCTCTCTGGCTGCCTACCAATGGGTCGATTCACTGAAGAAATTTCCCCGAGGGGATTAATAAAGTATGATTCTTCCATTCTAAATGAGGGAGAGCAATTCTCGTTGATTTGTCAGTTGAAAACCAAAAGACAAAATATCTTTTGTTCTTGCTTGATTTGGGATATTTCTGTTGTGATACATGCAGGATGAGGTTTGACGATGTCTTCCGGAATGACTGCAGAGAGCTGCTGCGTTGGACTGTCTTCTGGTTAATATGTCGGACGGTCTAATGATTTCATGTTGGGACTCACTGGAGTTCAGAGAACACTTTTCTACTTAAACTCAATCTATCCTAATAGGGACATGATATAGAAAAATCTTTTTGATGGATTTTACACGTATAATCTGGTATTTGACCTTGTGGATCATAAATGTTTGAAATGCATAACAAAACCAGTATTTTGTACTGTGGCCATAATAATGCACACTTTCTAGAAAACTGTGTGACCATTATGAATAAGCTTATTTCTGCCCCTGAAGACAGTTATGGTCTTTATCTATTGTCATTCAACAGCATGTCCACAGTAAGAAATAACTGTAGTTTTTATACAGGCTGCCAGCCTCTGAGAGAGATTGATGTTTGGATTAAACAATAAAGGTTGTGTCGATATGTGATAGGGTTTGTCATTGACTGCTTCGCACTGTAGGTTTGTACAATCTCATCCCAAAGTTAATCTTTTGACTTTATGGGCTGTTTGAGTCTAGTGAACTTATACTACTTTGTTTTGAGTCATTGTCTGATCAGAATATTTTTCTGTGTGTCTGTTTGTCACAGGGCCGGAAGTACTCAGGAAGTACCCCATGGATTACACAGAGCAGGTCTGAAACAGACGACTTTTTCTTTTTTTGTCCATTTCTTCTTCTCATATTTAGTGTTTCTTCATATATTGACATTTTTTTTCCTTTAATATTTTTGCTCCGCTTACATTTCTGCACAGACTTCATCTTTAGTGGACAATACTTTATTGACTTTACTTTGATAAATCAGGACAAACAACATTAATTTGAATTGTGTCACCGACTCATCCGTCCTCTCGCTTTATAATGAATTCAGTGTAACATCAACTAACTGAACTTCATATTCTCTCATCTGTTTACCACAGGAGACCATTCAGACTGTGCCTAAGTTCTGCTTCCCCTTCAGCATGGACAGGTACACACACGCAACAAAAGTTTCGTCATAGTTTTCGACCTGTGCTTTGGCCTGACTAAAACGAGACGCCATATGTATAAATACGAATGCATGAGCACAGAAACATCAAAAGAAAATCATCCATCCATCCATCCATCCATCCATCCATCCATTCATCCATCCATCCACGTCATTGAGTGTTGTCATGACAATATGACTTGCAATAAATCAACCAATACGTTTATGTTACTGTAAAAGATAACAGTGAAAAAGCATATTTGGCTTCATTAGACACGCTTCAACTTTCACGTTCACCCTGTTTAGAAATTTGCTGCATTGAAAAACAAAACCGTCATGACAAGAATACCTTCTCTCTGGTTCCACAGGGAATGCTGCTTTTTCTTTTTGTTGTGGTGACTTTTCTGTGGATTTTCAATGTGGTATCTTGAGTGATGTACTACATAATGTCTACACTGTAGATCTAGTCGATAATTCAATATATGGAATAAATTGATGTCTTGTGGTAATTTATTAGTCTTTAGTGACTTGACCAATCAGTACCAGCCACACAGCACTGTACATGGGGAGAACTGATGAAAACTGAGGGTTTTGCTCTGGGACCCTCGGTGTATGCCTTATGGAACTGCGGGAAGAAACCGTAGCACCTGGAGAAAACTCACGCAGAGTACCAAAGTACTTCCAAATAAAGGCAGTGCTGTCTCTTTGCCAGGAGTTCTTCTTCACCCTCAAATTTACTCACTTGTCTGTCACGTTCTGAGCAACCTCAACCACACACAACTACTGCACATGGGTGGTGGGCATAGGGCAACAGGACTCCAT